>ONZH01018774.1:0-174691 GCA_900303285.1 Rhinella marina | reverse complement strand
AGCCCGGCTCTACACATCATACAGAGAGGGGAGAGCCTGCCCTAGCTGCATTGCCTGCTTTACATTATATGATAGACAACAGCAGCCTACAGCCAGGAAGCTCCTCCCTTCTCCTTCCTCCCCGAATCCTGCTCGCGGCCTGTGGTTCCCCCCACCATCTGCCACCCGCCCATGGCCTGCTACTCCCTCGGCCATCCTCAGCAGGGCAAAGTGCCCTGCCGCATTTGCAGCCACCACCATGCTTATAGCTGCCCAGCTCTGGATCCTCCTTCTGCAAATGGCAGGGGGAGGAGCCAGAGCATCTCCTCTCCTACATAATGCTACATACAGTGCCTTGCGAAAGTATTCGGCCCCTTGGAACTTTTCAACCTTTTGCCACATTTCAGGCTTCAAACAAAAAGATATAACATTTTAAATTTTTGGTGAAGAATCAACAATAAGTGGGTCACAATTGTGAAGTGTAATGAAATGTATTGAATCATTTAAACTTTTTTTGTAATAATAAAACTGAAAAGTGGGGCGTGCAAAATTATTCGGCCCCCTTGCATTAATACTTTGTTGCGCCACCTTTTGCTGCGATTACAGCTGCAAGTTGCTTGGGGTATGTCTCTATCAGTTTTGCACATCTAGAGACTGAAATTCTTGCCTATTCTTCCTTGCAAAACAGCTCAAGCTGTCTGAGGTTGGATGGAGAGCGTTTGTGAACAGCAGTTTTCAGCTCTTTCCAAATATTCTCAATTGGATTCAGGTCTAGTCCTTGACTTGGCCATTCTAAGATACGTCTGGATACGTTTATTTTTGAACCATTCCATTGTAGATTTTGCTTTGTGTTTGGGATCATTGTCTCGTTGGAAGATAAATCTCCGTCCTAGTCTCAGGTCTTTTTGCAGACTCCAACAGGTTGGTGTGTTCAGGGTGATGAGCTGTGTTGCTTTTACACCAAACATATCGTTTGCATTGTTTCCAAAAAGTTTGATTTTAGTTTCATCTGACCAGAGCACCTTCTTCCACATGTTTGGTGTGTCTCCCAGGTGGCTTGTGGCAAACTGTAAACGAGACTTTTTATGGATATCTTTGAGAAATGGCTTTCTTCTTGCCACTCTTCCATAAAGATTTGTGAAGTGTTCGACTGATTGTTGTCCTATGGACAGACTCTCCCACCTCAGCTGTAGATCTCTGCAGTTCATCCAGAGTGATCATGGGCCTCTTGGCTGCATCTCTGATCAGTCTTCTCCTTGTTTGAGATGAAAGTTTAGAGGGACGGCTGGGTCTTGGTAGATTTGCAGTGGTCTGATACTCCTTCCATTTCAATATGACTGCTTGCACAGTGCTCCTTGGGATGTTTAAAGCTTAGGAAATCTTTTGGTATCCAAATCCGGCTTTAAAGTTCTCCAAAACAGTATCACGGACCTGCCTGGTGTGTTCCTTGGTCTTCATGATGCTCTCTGTGCTTTAAACGGAACCCTCAGACTATCACAGAGCAGGTGCATTTATATGGACACTTGATTACACACAGGTGGATTGTATTTATCTTCATCAGTCATTTAGGGCAACATTGGATCATTCAGAGATTCTCAATGAACTTCTGGAGTGAGTTTTCTGAACTGAAAGTAAATGGGCCGAATAATTTTGCACGCCCCACTTTTCAGTTTTATTATTACAAAAAAAGTTTAAATGATTCAATAAATTTCTTTCTACTTCACAAGTGTGACCCACTTGTTGTTGATTCTTCACCAAAAATTTAAAATGTTATATCTTTTTGTTTGAAGCCTGAAATGTGGCAAAAGGTTGAAAAGTTCCAGGGGGCCAAATACTTTCGCAAGGCACTGTACCTCTTACATCCGGTGATGTCACCTTTGATGTAGACTTTCTCTTTCCTAATCTTCTCCATTCAGACCAGACCACCATAATGATTATTCAGCTTTCTCATCTCTGCAGAGATTGACAAACAGACATTAGTCTCCCACTTTTCCATCATCCTCCCATCTTCTGAACACCCCGCCCTGCCCCCCCACAATACTGTGCCCCCAATACTATACTGCAGAAACAGTCCCCCTGAAAATACTAGTACCACAGAGATAGTGCTCCCTTCAATAATCATTGGCACCCAGTGCCCTAGAAAAACATAACTGCGCCAAGCAAATAGTATCCCAGACTCTAATAGTATAAACATAATGTTCACCACAGTAATAATGCGCCCCAAAATCATAGAAATAATTATCTGCCAGAGTACACTTAGTAGTAATAATGCCCCCATAGTGCCCATACTAGTAATCATGTTCCCCATAGCCCTGCAGTAGTAAAGCTCACAATAATGCCCCCTAGTAGTAATAATTCTACTTATAATGTGACAGTAAAATGTACTAAAATGCCCCCTTAAAATGTGTGCCAGTGCAAAAATTCCCCCCTAATTATGTTAACTAGACAACACACATACAAAAATGCCTCAATTTTTTGTGCCAGAACAGAAATACCCCCTCATAGTGCCCGAGGTTGAGCTAGTGTCCCCATAGTGCCCTCATAATGTATGCCAGTATAAAATACTCCTATGTAGTGCCCCCAGTAAATGCCCCCATAGTGCTCCTCTCCCCCTTTCTCAGAGTGCCCCATAATGTGGCAGTATAAAATGCTCCTATATAGTGCCCCTGGTAAATGACCCTATAGTGCTCATCTTTCCTCTTCCACATAGTAGCCCCTATAAAGTGTCCCAGTATAAAATGCCCCTATATAGTACCCCCAGTAGATGCCCATAGTGTTCACCGTAATGTGGCAGTATAAAATACCCTTTCTTAGTGCCCCCAACAGATGCTCCCATAGTGCTCCTCTCCCCCATCCCCATATTTTCCCCCATAATGTGGCAGTATAACATACCCCTTCTTAATGCCCCCAGCAGATGCCTCTATAGTGCTCCTCTCCACCTTCCACATAATGCCCCATAATGTTGCAATATAAAATATCCTTCCTTAGTGCCTCAGTAGATGCCCCCATAATGCTCCTCTCTACTTCTCCATAGTGCCCCCATAATGTGCCAGTATAAATGCCCCTTCTTAGTGCCCCCAGTAGATGACCTCGTAGTGCTTTTGTCCTCCCTTTCCCATAGTGCTCCTCATAATATGCCAGTAAAAAATGCCCCTTCTTAGTGCCCCGAGAAGATGACCCCATAGTGCTCCTCTCCCCCTTCCCCATAGTGCCCCCGATAATGTGCCAGTATAAAATACCCCATCTTAGTGCCCCCAGTAAAGACCCCCATAGTGCTGATCTCGCCCTTGCCCATAGTGCCCCCCATAATGTGCCAGTATAAAATGCTCCTTAGTGCCCCCAGCAAATACACCCATAGTGCTCCTCTCCCCCTTCCCCATAGTGCCCCCATAATGTGCCAGTGTAACATGCCCCTTCTTAGTGCCCCCAGCAGATGCCCCCATAGCGCTCCTCTCGCCCTTCCCCATTGTGAGCCCCATAATATGCCAGTAAAAAATGCCCCTTCTTACTGCCCCTAGATGCCCCAATAGTTCTCCTCTCCTGTATTGTGCCAACTAAAATAAATAAATAAATAAACACTAATACTTACCTCCATGCGGCTGTCAGCCTCTTCCGGCTTATGACCCACAATGTATGCTGCCTGCTCAGGTGGCGCGGTGATAATGAAATCATCACGCTGCGTGCACCAGCCTCTGATAGGCTGCAGACACTAGTGCCTGCAGCCTATCAGAGGAACGGGGAAGGGAGACGTCTTTCCCCTACCTCACCACAACATCTATCTGTATCACTGTCCTGAGGATGGCGATACAAATGAATATAAAGATGAGCACTTCCACAATGGAAGCACTCTTCTCCTACTGCCCCGCCTCTGCTGCCGCTCCCCACGTGTGGCTCTGAATGGGGAAAAAAATCTGACAGCTTTTAGGGGGGAAGGTCCAGACCCATAGGATTTCCCCCCTACCTCGTCGGTGTGCCCCTGTTTCTATTTCTCCCCTATGAGTGCATACCTTAGTACATCCTTTTGCCACTCACAGACGTCATATTGGAACATTTTCCTCAATAGATAATTAAGTGTAATATTTTGGACTCATTTGTTTGATTTGGTTATCTTTATCTACTTTCAGGACTTGTGTGAAAATGTGATGTAGTTTTAGCTCAAATATAGAAAATTCTGAAGGTTTCAAAAACTTCCAAACACCACTGTATATACGGTAAGAGCTTTAATCATTTGAGCTGACTACTACAGAAGAATAATATTTTGTATTATGGTATAATACTGTCAAAATGAAAAGGAAAGCTTTTAATATTGAGTTAAAACTACCCCTTTCCGATCGAAGTAGCCATATAATTTGAGATGAAGAGCCCCATAGCAAAAGATTAAGGTCCCTTTAACATGAGCAATGTGTGGGTGCAATGCGTGACTTGATTGCGAGTTTCACTGAATACATCCTGGGCGCATCCATATAGTTTGTGTGAAAGAGGCCTAAAATGGTCTTCCTTAGAACTAGAGCTTATTTGCCTCTCCATTGTTTGTACATGGTCAGTGCATTGGCTCCGTACATTCTTGTTTTCTAACATTGTTGGGCTTGTGACGGAGGAATCCCAAGACAGGTTCTCACCATGCAGTAAAATAAGAGTTTAAGCCAACATGGAACGGGCCCCCCAGTTGGAGTCACATATCAGCCAGGTGGGTTGTCTCCATGGTGCCTACACAAATGATGTATTAGAGGAGTGCCGCTGCCTTCTCAAACAGCTGATCAGATATTGATGATCTATCCAGATTGATGACCTATCCAGTTCATCAGTAAAAAAATCTCAGAAAATAATTTTCATAATTTTATTCAGCAAAACATAACTATTTTCTGAGTTAGGCAAATCAAGGTGTTCATACATGTTTAAGTAATTTTCAGCATGATACTATGCAAATAAATAGTGTGTTTTTACTAGACATTTTTACATTTGTTTTGATCTGAGTCATGAAATCTACTGCCCGGACAGTACTGGAACGGGGACTAGTCAGCATTAGGGCAGACTTACAGAAGTATTACCCCAGAGAGGCTCTATATAACAACATATGGAGTGCAGTACAGGACCGTCAACAGGATGTGTGCATACATGTTGGCAACATGATTACTGGGGCTGGTGTCAATACAGAGACAACCTGGGACCACATAATTGCTTCTATGATTGTCTCTTGTAAAAGCCTGTGTGATAACTGCAACATCACAGGTTTATTTTAAAATAGTGACATGTAAAATTTGAAATATCATCGGAAAACAATATAAAACATAAAAATGTAATTTAAACAATAAGTCATTTTCTGGCGATACATAGTACTTTTTATACAGATCTGAGAAATCCAATGAATGTTCTGTATTTACATTTTTTCTTGTGTTCTCTGAATCCTCATTTGAACTATAGGAAAGATAACACAATGTCCTCCGTGGAGCCTCACATCTAGGATTAAACTGTGTTCAGATTCCAGAGCTTCATGCACACCATTTCCAAGTTACCAAGTTACCCAACCTTCTTGGCCAAAGCTGACTTCAGACAGGGATCAGTGCCAGGCCAAAACCAGGAGTGAATTCAAAAACAGGGAGAAGTTGTATCTGTCCTTTATATTTTCTGTCCTTTTATGATCCACTCCTGATTTTGGCTTCCAAAACTGCATCAGGAAACTTGAACCCGTGGCCGTACCCTAGAGATGATTTATGTCTCATAAGAATCCTACTTATGTCAACAATAGTGTTAATCGAGCACCGTACTGCTCGGGTCAAACACTATGCGGTGCTCGAGTGCTCGACCGAGCACAATGGAAGTCAATGGGAGAACCCGAGCACTAAACCAGGCACCTCCTGCTCTGCAGAGGGGAGGGTGTCTGGTTCATAGGGAAAGGTGAGAAAATGGTGAGAAACACCACTGAAATGGTTTGGGAACAGCATGGGGAGGATGTCTGGATGCATCTTGGACTCCAAAGTCGCTGCTGGGAATGATGTTGTCCGAGTATTATGCCACTTTTACGGAATGACAATAATACCCCCCAAAAGCAAATATAACATTGATTTTAGAGGAAATATTGTTAGGAAACATATATTTACTGGTACATAAAGCACAAGTGCTGCCAAAAATTACAAGGAAGAGGCACTCCGATACAACCGGTATATAACATAAAGGAGGGTCTCATTCACATTGTGGTACAATTGTTCATGTCTTGGGACTCCTACACTCATAAAGCCTATGCACAAAGAGACTGCCATAAATTACAAGGAACAGGCACTCGAATACACCCTTTATTACACATAAAGGAGGGCATCAGACACACCCTTAAAAAATTAGGATTGATGGCTTGCTGCTGACACTCAAAAACATTAGGGGTGAGAGTCTGCTGCCGAGCTGACCCTCTAAAACATTAGGGGCGAATGCCTGCTGCTCATCTGACCGTCTAAAACATTAGGGGCGAGTGCCTGCTGCTGAGCTGACCATCTAAAACATTAGGGGCGAGTGCCTGCCGCTGAGCTGACCGTCTAAAACATTAGGGGCGAGTGCCTGCTGCTAAGCTGACTGTCTAAAACATTAGGGGCAAGTGCCTGCTGCTCATCTGACGGTCTAAAAAATTATGGGTGAGGTCCTGCTGCTGAGCTGACTGTCTAAAAAATTATGGGTGAGGGCCTTCTGCTGAGCTGACCGTCTAAAAAATTATGGGTGAGGTCCTGCTGCTGAGCTGACCGTCTAAAAAATTACGGGTGAGGGCCGGCTGGTGACCGTCTTAAAAATTAGTGGTGAGGGCCTGCTGGTGACCGTCTTAAAAATTAGTGGTGAGGGCCTGCTGGTGAACGTCGAGGGCAGCCTAATAAGCAGTTTGATATGATAGAGGATGAGGAGGAAGGGCACGAGAAGAGGAAGGGTACATGGGAATACAGTGTATTCAACACACCCTAAAAGTCACATTTAAAGTTCCTACATGTTAAGCCGCTTTCCTCTGGAGGGGTAGAGAAGTCAGGGGCAATCCAGGCCTTATTCATTTTGATAAGCGTCAACCTGTCAGCATTTTCAGCTTTTATCAGTTATTATGCCCCCAGCGGCACTAAATACCCGCTCCGACAAAACGCTGGCGGCAGGGCAGGCCAGCACCTCCAAGGCGTAGAGCGCCAGTTCATGCCACGTGTCCAGCTTAGACACCCAATAATTATAAGGCATAGAGGGATCGCTAAGGACATTGACACGGTCAGCTATATACTACTTCACCATCTTCTAAAACTTTTGCCTCCTTGTGACACTAGGCCGCTCATCAGGGTGAGGGTGCTGGCGGGGTGTCATGAAACTGTCCCAGGTCTTCGAAAGTGTCGCCTGCCTTTGTTGGAACTGCTGTGTGTTCCCCTCGTCTCCCCTCCTCCGGTTTTCAACAAGGGCCTTCTGGTATTGCACCATTTTGCTAGTCCTCTCCACCAGAAGAATAAGAGATGAGAAGTTCTCTTTGTAGCGGGGGTCGAGAAGGGTGAACAAACAGTAGTCGGTGTTGGCTAAAATGCGTATAACGCGAGGGTCACGGGAAAGGCAGCATAGCATGAAGTCAGCCATGTGTACCAGAGTCTCAACAGACAAGGCTTTGCTCTTCTCACCAGGAGGATGACTCTCAATCTCCTCGTCCTCTTCCTCGTCTTCGCCCCATCCACGCCGAAGAGATGGTGTAAACCTGCTATGGGTACTAGCCTCTGCAGCGGTGGCAACCGTCTCCTGCTCCTCTTCCTCCTCCAATTCGCGCTGAGAAGATGAACCGAGGGTGGTCTGGCTATCACCCTGTGTAGGGACTTCCCCCATATCCACCTCTTCCACAAGCAAAGCGTCCACCTTTATTGTGAGCAGTGAGCTTTTTAGTAGACACAGAAGTGGGATGGTTACGCTGATAATTGCATTATCTCCGCTCACCATCTGTGTAGATTCATCAAAGTTGCGTAAAACCTCACAGAAGTCAGACATCATTGCCCACTCGTTGCTTGTGAAGAGCGGAAGCTGACGACCGTGTCGCAGCTGGTATTCCACTACTGCCCTCTGCTGCTCACAAAGCCTGCCCAACATGTGGAAGGTGGAGTTCCAGTGTGTGCTCAGGTCGCTCAGCAGTCGGTGAGCTGGCAATTGCAAGTGCTGCTGCAGCAGGCCGAGCATGCTCACTCATCACTAGTCAACAAGTAAATTTTGGTATCATCAGACGTGAATTCTGGTTGATTATCTATATATAGGGTAGTGTTACTTTAGTGGATTTCTGCTACACTATGATAATCAGCTGAACCTTTCCCTTCCAGATGTTCATCCCTCTGCTCCAAGTAAACCCTTTAAGACCAAGAAGAATGACATCGACGGCAGTCCACGAGGGCTTGTCTTTTTAGGCCAGTGTGTATACCATTTTTAGGTACATACTAGGAATAGTTGAAATTCTATTCATTATTGGGGAAAAACCAACGGTTACCCCAGTAACCATTCACCATATTTCATAGGTTGTGTTATGTTATGGATATATCTATTGTTGAGCAAATAGAAGTCCATGAAGTGGACTTCGATCTGAATTTCAGGATAAATTTGATGCACAGCCAAATTTCCTTGTGCTATGTGCTAGCGAATCGATTTAACCTGAAATAGTGTAAAAAAACAAAACAAAAAAAAATCATACTTACCTGATCCATTTACATGATACGGGCCGGTTGCCGCCATCCTGCTTGAAGATCTCCGTAAAATCCCATGCACCGTCGTTGACATATGAAGTCATCTTGGGCCGCATGAGATTTCATGATTTTTTTTAGTTTTTATTTTTTTTTAATTTACACTGTATTATATATATCATGTATATCACGGCATCTTAGGGGTACAACGATGGGGAGCAGGGCAATCACCGCTCCTTGTCATTGCACCCACTACTTACAAAGAAATGTGCTTTGTTACGAAGTAATTAGTCACAAAGCAATTTTTTTGTAAAATTCAGAGAAGCAGCCAAATCGAATTTTCCAATACTTTGCTCATCTCTAGATATAATAAATATCTGTGTTGTTTTTTACTGCTTTAAGACATCTTAGACTAGTTTCACACTAGCACTATTCGGCAGGCTGTTTTGGGCGAGAACATCCTGCCAGATCTCTCTGCATTTTGGCATTGCCGGAAGCTTAAACATGACCGTCTGGCCCTATTAGCTATAATGGGGGCTGGTCGAGATCTGTCCGCATCCCAGCAAAAATGTATGCAATGGGTTTCTTCCAGATGATTCTCGGCATATTTTCTGGGTTGTGCCAGGTCTTCACCAGTCCCCATTATAGTTAAAGAGGACCTATCTGGAACATCTATTCTTATGTCTGTATGTTCTGCCCTTCCTTTATTATTTGCACTAGAAGTTATGAATGAATTACTATTTGTCTTCAGTAAGGGAACAGAGGGGAGGTAACAAGTTGGGGGGCGTGTACCTGCACAGTCTGAACATGACAGCACTGATTGGCTAGAGTCAGACTGTGCAGGTACACACCCCCAACTGGTCACCTCCCCTCTGTTCCTTTACTGAAGGCAAATAGCAATTCATTCATAACTTCTAGTGCAAATAATAAAGGAATGGCACAACATAGAGCCATAAGAATACATGGTCCAGAATTGTTAGTACATTGGGAATGCATGGAGCTATTAAAACAGGCATGTCCGGAGTGGCGAAAGGTCCTCTTTAATGGGATGTACAGAGGTTGGTCCCTGCCGGATACATAGCGCAAGTTTGAAACTAGCTTTAAAGGGCATCTGTCAGTAGATTTGTACCTATGGCATTGGCTGACCTATTACATGTGCTCTTGGCAGCTAAAGGCATCTGTGTTGGTCCCATGTACATATGTTCCCGCGTTACTGAGAAAAATGATGTATTCATATATGCAAATGAGCCTCTATGAGCAACGGGGGCGTGGCTGGTACACCAAGAGACTCTTCTCTCTCTATAACTGCCATGCCCTCTCAACTTAGATTGTCCTGGCCAGGCGAGATGACGTTTTCACTGCCTGTCCCATTCAATTATAGTGTTGAGAGTGCTGCAGTTGCAGAGAGAGCAGAGCATCTAGGTGTAATGGCGATGCCCCCTTTGCTCCTAGAGGTTCATTTTCATCTCCTGTCTCAGCAATGCGGACACATATGAACATGGGACCAACACAGATGTCTTCAGCTGCCAAGTGCACATGTAACATAGGCAGGGAAGTACATAGAAATCGAGGGGCCCCATAGCGAATCTCAGAACTGGGCCCCCCACCCAAATATAAAGTACAATTATTGTAACTGTATATTGTGTGTGTATATATATATATATATATATATATATATATATATATACAGTATGTATGTATATATATATATATATATATATATACACACACACACACACACAGGGATATATATTATAGTGTTACCTGCGGTCCTATGTAAAACCACAGATAACACTAGTGTACATCATGTGGTAGTGTTACCTGCAGTCCTATGTAAAACCACAGATAACACTAGTGTACATCATGTGGTAGTGTTACCTGCGTCCTTAGTGTGCCTCCCTGTGCCTCTTCCACGGGACTCCATGCTGGCGGCGCTGTCTACTTTTCCGTCTTCTTCTTCTTGCCCTGCACAGACCGTCCTGATGCAGCTGCGTCAAGACATAGGAACACTATGGGCATGGTGATGGTGACAAACACCCAGGGACACAGGGACAGACATACATAGAGGGGGACAGACACACACACAGGGGGACAGACACACACAGGGACAGACACACAACAGGGACACACAGGGACAGGGACAAGGATGGACAGGGACACAAAGGGACAGGGACACACACACACAGACACCCAGGGACAGACACCCAGGAACAGAAAGACACCCAGGGACAGAAAGACACCCAGGGACAGACAGGGACACACACATGGGGACAGACAGACACACAGGGACAGACAGACACACACAGGACACACACAGGGGGACAGACAGACACACAGGGGGACAGACACACACACAGGGACAGACAGACACACACAGGACACACACAGGGGGACAGACAGACACACAGGGACATACAAACACACAGGGGGACAGAAAGACACACAAAGAGACAGACACACACACAGGGACAGACAAACACACACAGGGGGACAGACACACAGGGACACACACACAGCTAGGACTCACCAAACTCCAGCCTGGCTCCTCTCCGTACAGCATCACAGCTCTTTTGGCTCTTCCCCCACTGGGCACATGGTCTTAAGGAAGGTCCTTTAGCCCACAGTAGGATCTATCCCTGGACTGCAGGGGTGAGTGAACGTACAGGAGGAAGGAACATCAGAGAGGATGATGTTTTCTTCCTCTGCTGCTGTGTCGGCAATCAGTAACACTAGAAAGTGAGGGGGCAGGGCGTATTCTGCCCTGCCGGGCCCCACAACCTCGCGGGCCCCATAGCAATAGCGTGGTCTGCCGCCATTGGCCGTACGCCACTGAACATAGGTTTATAGGTACAAATCTGCTGACAGATGCCCTTTAATTAAAAAAAAGTCACCCTGAAATAAGTCACTTTCTGGTGGGAACAGAGGAAAGAACAGAGACTTGACAATGACATAAAATAAGATGACATATCTGAAGATGACCCACAACTGGATGACAAAAATATCTGTTCTGATATCTGCCAGGTACAAAGTTGTCTTGAATGCCTTGTGTGGTTTACATTCACCAACTCCGTGGACGTCTACAAGGATAGACATATAACTGCATGTGAGAAGTAAGTACTGTGTTTGGTGATCTGGATCTGCACACGATCTCCATGACAACAGTGCACCTGACAGTAATTGGAAGGGGACACGTTGTCATCAAATTCCCCTAGGAGCAGAACATTAGACTTTGATTTTGTAACTTCTTGTGACATTAAATAAATGGTTTTCTTATTTTTAATGCATATCCAAGTGTCTTTTACTTAGTAATTTTCTTCTGGTAGGCCTACTTTAGCCATCCCATGAGAAACTGATAAGCCATCCCAAATATCATTGCATCATGTTTGCTGTTTTTCACTTTCTCTCATTTTAATTAACTGGAAGCCAATCCATAGTCTGAGGCAAGAGTTTGAAATTTAAGGGATACTTTAAAATGATTTCATCTTACTAATAATTGTCATTCCACAAATTGGGATATAATTATATTTTTTAACTCCAGAAGTATACATCTTACGTTGCAACTGCAGGAGCAGACATTCAGTGTACAGTAGATGCCTCAGGGAACCTCTCTCCGTGTACAAATTGAAGCTCTCCCCATATACACAGGCCCATAATTACCATTCAGCTTATGCCTGATGTTGGCAAACACTGCAAAACTTTAGAGTGTGACACAGTGAAGGGTCTGTTGCTTGATGGAAGGTATTTTCCTCCCAGCATGTGCTGCTGGACTGATTGACAGCCAGGTGAGGTCAAGCATCAGACTGGATCTTAGGTGCCGTTCCGGGCTTTGCCGACACCTAACTGTTTTAAAAGCCAGCTAAACGGCGACAGTGGGGAGAGGAGGCCTATGCCTGGATGAAGGCTTGCAGCCTGTTTGGCGAAGACAGGTCGATACAACCCTGGACTTGGACTTTTTGTGCTGAAATGGCAGCGTGGTATGAATGAACACCAGGACTTTCAACTGAAGTTAAGTGTTTTTCTGATTTGCTAAAGCCTGCTTGTGTGAATAAACACTGCAGTTGTTCAAGAACTGTCTTGTTGCCTCTGTTTTGCGTCCGTTCACCCTGCCTGCCAGAGTGAATCCCCCCAAGAGGTATATGATTTTGTAATAATTCAGTGCAGTTGTAGCCAGTTACATTTTCCTATTAAATTGGTGCAAAATAGCCCAACACTAATTGTGGGCTACAAAAACAGTCAACTGTTAGAGATGTCAGGGATCTCACCAACGAACACATGCTACTGCACATTGCCCGTTTTACCACCATGCATCATTCATATTACCCCAAGCAGCACCAACCAAATGCCACCATGCAGTACATATAATAACCTTTAGCAGATAAAAAAAAACACAGTGTAGCACAAAATGCTCTTCAATAGTGCCAAACACCACAATGCAGCACAAAATACTTCAACGGAAATCAAGCAAATACCACAGTGCTCCACAAAATTCTGTCCATGAGGTACCGAATACCACAGTGTAGCACAAAATACTTCCTCAACATAGCCAAGCAAATACCAGTGTTCCACAAAATTCTGACCAAGGAGTACCAAATACCACAGTGTAGCCCCACTGTTCCAAATAATTTGTTATGTAGTCGATATGGGTCCATTGTGTCTACTGAACAGATTTGACTTGGGGCTACACCTAATGGCATTGTCTAAGTGCTTCCCCCATACATGGAACTGGAATCTGCTGTAGGAGAACTTCTGAGTCGTCACCTCTTGGAGTAGTATCTGTTCAGTAGCTGACCTGCTGACCCACTCCAGTGTGGAGCACCGAGGGGTCAGACAAAAACTATAGTCAGGGATGATGTTTAGGCCAGGCAGAGTTTGTACAATCCAAAGTCAGTCTGTGGATCAGGGCAGTCAGCACAGGATCAGTAAGGAGATCAGATAGAAGTCAAGTCGGGCAGTGAATGGTGAAATCCGCAGACAGAGGTAGGTACATGGGAGAGCGAGTAAGGCAAGTAATGCACCTTTGCAGGAAATTAGTGTACAAGAACCTATTGCTTAGAACAGACAGCTTCCTACAGGTGAAGATGTCTTAAATGCCCTAAGGTGGCCATGACTAAGGTGTGCGCACATTAGCTGCTGAGCATGTGTGTCTGCTATGGGGTACAGAGTGTGGCCAACAGATCACTAGTATAACACAAATACCAAAGTGCAGCACAAAATACATTCCCTGCTGTGCAAATGAATAGGCCTGCAGTGCCAAGTAACTATCACAATTCAGAAATAAATACCTCCCCAAAGCAGCAAAAAAACATCACAATGCAATGCAAACTACCCTCCAGAAGCATTGCAATGCAAATAGCACTGGGCAGTACAAAATACCTACCAGCAGCAACAAATTCTACAGTGCAGCACAAAACATCTTTCCAGAAGTGCCAAATAAATACCACAACGGAGCACCCTTGGCAGCAGTATTTTACCCCATGCCACCCTTCCTCCAATTACAGCAATATGTCCCCCCTTCCTACCTTGCTCCCATTAGGAGTAACATCGTTTCACTTTTCCACTCCATTTTTGGTAGTTCTTGCTATTATCTTTCTAAGTAGAGCACAGATCTCACTAATTGGCTGTTAAGCCAAGCCTCATTTTCCTCTCTGCTCCAGAACAGGTTAGCTTTTCAGGCTACACCTTCTCCTACCTTCTCGCCTGGCTTCTGGAGCACAGATTGTTACAACTACCTTACAAATTGTAATAGAGGGACATGCAGGCGACTAAAAATGGAGACAATGTCTGGAGAAGAATCGTGGGAACTGTAATTCACATTAGTAATCCCACCCAGAGCTACCACAGCAAACCTCATCAAAGAGCAATAACTACTTCCAAGCTATGGTGGCATCATCTGGCGAGCATTCAGACACATAACGATAGGTAATTTTGTGTATTTTTTTTTATAAAGCACAAAAATTCCTTTAAATACTAATTTATTTTTATTTTCAGGGAAAACACTATACTGAGCTAATATTGTGACCTACTCCTTATCTCTGACTCACAGTGTCTTCTACCTGAGATTGATCTCAAGAACATAGTGGCCATCAATAAACTTGATTTTCCACATACTCTCGTGTAGAAAATAACCTACGTCATTGCCTGGCCAAGAGCAAAAAATGATTTTAAAATGTCCCAGTGCCTGTACACATAATTGTTAATACGTGTCAGAGCTTTATTAAATATGTAATTGGTGAACTGTCACCATAAGGTTCTTACAAGGTTACCTCCTTGTTGCAGCTGAGACACATGATCTGTAATCTAATGTGGTTTCTCTTTCCCCAATAGCTTTGGTGGCTCCGGAGTTATATATAGATGACTGATCACAATGTCTGCAGCCTTCTCATCACTTGTTCGCCTTGTAATTACTGTATCTATCCATCTCTTCCCTTGATATTTCTTTTTTGAAAGCACAGCATGAGACTGAGAACCCCCATGGAAACAAATGTGTAATAGATACTTGTTAACTCCTTGGGTGTCAGCAGAATGATATGAGGCAATTATACTTTTAAAGATAGAGGACGCAAATTCATTTTTTAAAACTTTGCAGCAAAATTTAATCCATATGGATATTAGGCTACTTTCACGCGAAAGTTGTTTTGCGGTCCGCAAATTGCGGATCCGCAAAAAAACGTATGGCATCCGTGTGCATTCTGTATTTTGCGGAACGGAACAGCTGGCCCCTAATAGAACAGTACTATTCTTGGACATGGGACATGTTCTATTTTTTTTGCTGGGCTACGGAACGGGCATACGGATGCGGACAGCACACAGTATGCTCTCAGTATTTTTTGCGGACCCATAGAAATGAATGGGTCCACATTTTTCATGTGAAAAATGCAGACCGGAGCCCGCAAAAAATACTGTCGTGTGAAAGAGGCCTAATTAGAACATTTTGTTTTTAGAGATCGGAGAGACACTTTAACTTATTCATGTTTTAAAAATACAAAGTCTCTAACATATTTCACAAACGGATTATAGAATATTTGATAATTATCTCATAGTAACATAGGGGGTCATGTGCTTAGCTGAAATACGCCTAAATTAGGGGTATTTCAGATGCAGATGGCGCTGCAATGGTTAGTTGTGCCGCTAACTGCAACTTTGACCTGTGCACACCAGTTCTAAAATTGTGGGCGTGGCGTGGACGGTGAAGGGAACAGGTCTTAATAAATGTACCCCATAGTTTGTAAGGTTGAAAAAAACATATAGTACATCCATCTAGTTCAGCCTGTTATCCCACAAAGTTGATCCAGAGGAAGGCTAAAAAAAAACTCCTCACTTTAGGAGAAAAAATTCCTTCCCGACTCCAATTAGACAATCAGAATATCTCCCTGGATCAACAAATCATCTCTAGTAACTACTGTATAACCTGTAACATTATTAAGGCCCTTGCAGAGGGCCCTAGCATTATACTGATTTATGATGCTATTTAACCCCTGTTCAGTGCCGGGAGTTCAGTACACGGCACACGATGAGGGAGACGTCCGAGTCTCACGCTCGTGTGAAAGGAGCCTTACACTCCAGAAATACATCCAGACCCCTCCTGAACTCTTTTAGTGAACTTACCATCACCACCTCCTCAGGCAGAGAGTTCCATAGTCTCACTACTCTTACCATAAAGAATCCTCTTCTATGTTTGTGTACAAACCTTCTTTCCTCCAGATGCAGAGGATGTCCCTTGGTCACAGTCACAGTCCTGGGGATAAATAGATGATGGGAGAGATCTCTGTACTGTCCCCTGATATATTTATACATAGTTATTAGATCTCCCTTCAGTTGTCTTTTTTCTAAAGTAAATAACCCTCATTTTGATAATCTTTCTGGGTACTGTAGTTCACCCATTCCAGTTATTACTTTAGTTGCCCTCCTCTGAACCCTCTCCAGCTCTGCTATGTCTGCCTTGTTCACAGGAGCCCAGAACTGTACACAGTACTCCATGTGTGGTCTGATTTGTAAAGTGGCAGGATGGCGTTCTCATCAAAGGCATCTGTGCCCCTTTTGATACAACCCATTATCTTATTGGCCTTGACAGCAGCTGTCTAACACTGGTTTCTACAGCTTAGTTTACTGTCCACTAAAATTCCTAAGTCCATTTTCAAGTCAGTGTTACCCAGTGTTTTACCATTTAGTATATATGGGTGACTTGCATTATTCCTTCCCATGTGCATAACTAGAGATGAGAGAATTTTTTAAAAATTTGATTCGGTTGGTTTGCCAAATTTTCCGAAAAGATTTGGTTCAATCCGAATAAATTTGTGGCGAATTGCGTTAAAAAACGGCTACTTCCGGGCTGCAGAGAGCCTGTATAGTGGTGTAGAACACCGTGCCTTGCAGTAACACGCATAGGGAGTCTGCTGTGTTAGTGAAACAATACTGTGAGCCAGTATGACACGCAGATAACAGGCGCCGCTCTTAGAATCGCTGCACACTTTACGTATTTGGGCAGTTATGGGGCCAAAACTCACCAAATAACTCAAGTCTGAACTCAGCCTTACAGGTCAATGTTAGCTCCAGCTATAAAGAACCGTGCAGAGGCCCATGATCCGACTATAGCATGAAAGAGCGCACTTCTTTTACACCAATTCACTGATTCCACATAGATTTCTTTCAGAACCTGTTCTATTACACGTTTAAACAACCAAAGCCCCCCCGACAGTGTGGAGATGGCAGTGACAGCAGCATCAGGAGACCACATAGTGCCTTGACGACAGTGAAGAGGTGTCATACAGCAGCTTTAGCATCTGAAGAACACAGAGTGCTATGACAACAGTGTAGAGGAGGCAGTGACAGCAGCTGTAGCATTATGAGGGCACACAGTGGCACAACGACAGGGTGGGCAAGTGGCAGCAACCGTAGTAGCAGAATTATGAGGTTACAGAGAGGCCCAACGACAAAGTTTGGAAGTGGTAGCAGTAGTATTAGTAGAATTTCGAGGTCCGAGAGTGGCACAATGACAGACTGAGCAAGTGGTAGCAGCCGTAGGCCGGAGTGGCACGATGAGGTTATGAGGCCAGAGTGGCACGACAACAGAAATGGGAAGGGAAAATTTATCATCACCACTAATGTCTTTGCCAGAGGAATTGATGTAGAACAAGTGTCAACCATTGTCAAGTTTGACCTGCACAGTGTGGAAGTGGCAGCAGTAGTATTAGAATTTTGAGGCCACAGAGTGGCACAATTACAGAATGTGGAAGTGACAGCAGCAGTAAAATTTTGAGTCGGTAGAATTTTGAGGCCACAGAGTGGCACGGCATTGAAAATGGCAGAGTCGGTATAATTTTGAGGCCACAGAGTGGCACAATGACATATTGAAAATGGCAGAGTTGGTATAATTTTGAGGCCACAGAGTGGCACAATGACATATTGAAAATGGCAGAGTTGGTATAATTTTGAGGCCACAGAGTGGCATAACAACATTGAAAATGGCAGAGTTGGTATAATTTTGAGGCCACAGTGGCACAACGACATTGAAAATGGCAGATTTGGTATAATTTGAGGCCACAGAGTGGCACAATGACATATTGAAAATAGCAGAGTCGGTAGAATTTTGAGGCCACAGAGTGGCACAACAACATTGAAAATGGCAGAGTTGGTATAATTTTGAGGCCACAGAGTAGCACGACGACATTGTAAATGGCAGAGTTGGTTTAATTTTGAGGCCACAGAGTGGCACAACGACATTGAAAATGGCAGAGTTGGTAGAATTTTGAGGCCACAGAATGGCACAATGACAGACCGTGGAAGTGGCAGAAGCCATAGTAGCAGAATTATGAGGTCACATAGTGGCCAAACGACAAGATTGACAATGTCAGTCAGTAGAATTTCGAGGAGAAGGAGAATCGCAAGAAGATTGAAAATGTCAGTCAGTAGAATATCGAGGTGAAGGAGAATCTGAGCGAAAAGATTGACAATGTCAGTCAGTAGAATTTCGAGGTGAAGGAGAATCACGACAAGATTTAAAATGTCAGTCAGTAGATTTTCGAGGTCACAGAGTGGCACAACGACAGAGTATGAAAGTGGCAGCAGCAGTAGCAGCATCATCGGCAGACTACAGAGTGGAACGATGACATTATGGAGGCAGTAGCAGCAGCTGCACCAGAAGGCCACAGAGTGGAACAACAACATTATGGAGGCAGTAGTAGTAGCAGCAGCAGAAGCAGCATCAGCAGACTGGAGTGGAACAACGACATTATGGAGGCAGTAGTAGTAGCAGCAGGCAGCAGCAGTATCGGCAGACTACAGAATGATACGACGACATTATGGAGGCAGTAGCAGAAGCTGCAGTATCAGCTGCATCAGAAGGCCACAGAGTGGAACGACAACATTATGGAGGCAGTAGTAGTATCAGCAGCAGACTAGAGTGGAACGACGACATTATGGAGGCAGTAGTAGTAACAGCAGCAGCATCATCGGTAGAATACAGAATGGTACAACGACATTATGGATGCAGTAGCAGCTGCATCAGCAGACTACAGAGTGTCACGCTGACATCGCCGCTGACAATGGTGGGTGCAAGAAGGAGCACTTGTCATCAGGCGGGTGGCAGCATCAGAATATTTGTTGAGGCAGGTAGCCAGAAAAAAACTGTTAAAAAACAGCATGAATGATCTAAACTGAGGCATCGGGCGTTGGTGGCTGGAAATCCTGGTAGATCCATGCCTGATTCATCTTGACAAAGGTGAGTCTCTCTACATTTTGGGTGGACAGGCAAGTTCTCCTTGGTGTAACTATGGCCCCCACTGCACTAAACACCAGCTCTGATGCCACACTACTGGCCGGGCAGGACAGCTTTTCCAGAGTAAATTCAGCCAATTGCGGCCATAAATCTAGTGTGGCTGCCCAGTAGTCCAGCGGATCTTCTACGATGGGTGGCAGGGTGCTGTCCAAGTATGCCACCACCTGCTATTTCAGTTCCTCCTCCAGGTCTAGCTGATGCTGCTGGTGAGTAGTTTCTTCACTATGCGGGTGAAGAAAGCTGCTTATCAGTGACTCTAGACTCAGGCTGCTGCTGATGGAGCTGGTACTGCTACTGCCACCCCTACCCCCCCAGCAGCCATGGCAGTGGAACGTGAGCGCAGAGGGCCCCCCGGTCAGACCTGCAAGAGGAAGGACGATGGCACAGATAGGCAGCAGCCAACTGACTACATAGGATGTCTCTATAGTAGTTCAGTTTTTCCTCCCTCTCGGCAAGTGTAAAAAAGGCCCCCATTTTGGACCGGTAGCGAGGGTCTAATAGGTTGGAGGGTAGTCATCCCTCTGCCGAATGATGACCATTCGGCTGTCACTACTTAAGCAAGTGAGCATGCATCGGGCCATTTGCGCAAGTGACTCGGAGGGACTCCCTGCCTCCATCTCCACTGCATACTGCCACGGTGTGTCTGGGTCCTCTGCCTCCTCTTCCTCAGCGCCCCGTAGCTCCGCTGGCTGCTCCTGCTCCTCCTCTTTTGTCACATGGGCAGAGAAACTACCCATTTCTCAAGGCTTTTTTTGTGCTCCAATGTCCTCCTCCTCCTCCAGTTCAGCCCCGACAGGGCTCATGTGGCCGTGAGATGTAGTCGCCACATCTCCTGTTCCCTGACCAGCCAGAATTAACAGCATCTTTTCCAGGATATGAATGAGTGGAATGACGTTGTTTATTCCATAGTCCTGGCGACTGGCAAATAAAGTGACCTCCTCAAAGGGCACGAGCAACCGGCAGGTGTCATGAATGAGCTGCCACTGGCTGACATCGAAGTTACACAGGGGAGTACCTCTGTCGGCTTGGATCATTAAGAAAGAGTTTATGGCCTTTCTCTGTTCGTACAGTTGGTCCAACATATGTAGGGTGGAATTCCAATGGGTGGAAACGTCACATATCAGCCTATGTAGGGGGACGCCGTTCTGCCGATGCAGCTCAAGGAGGGTGTGCTTGGTGGTGTAGGAGTGGCTGAAGTGCACGCAAAGTTTCCGGGCCATTTTTAGGATGTCTTGCAGATGGGTAGAAGACTTTAGGAACTGCTTGACAACCAGATTGAGCACATGCGCCATGCAGGGCGTGTGGCACAGCCCTCCTTAAAGCAGCGCAGACACCATGTTCTTCCCGTTGTTCCGATTTTGAGTTGGCGCGGGGAAAGCCATGATTGGATTTCTTGATGAATGACGCGGAGCAGTTCCTCCCCTGTGTGACTCCGTTCGCCCAGGCAAACGAGGTGTAGAACCGCGTGACACCGTTGTGCCCAGCACATGTGGTATGCTGTTTGTGGCTGTGTAGGAACCACATTTACCCAGTGGGCCGTAAAGGACATATACTTTCCCTGACCTTAATTAGAGCTCCACACGTTGGCGCTGCCGTGAACTTTGACAGACACCGACAGGCTCAAGGACTGGCCCACCTTCTGTTCTACATATTTGTGCAGTACCCGTACTGCCTGCTTGGCAAAGAAATGACGGCTTGGAACTCTCCACCTCGGCTCGACACATGCCATCAGTTCTCTGAAAGGTTCACTTGGAAAAGGGACCAGCAACTTGGCCAGAAGCATGTTCAGCTTCGAAGTCGAAGACCGAGTCAACTATTCAAGAACCACTGGGTTGCTGGTCAAGACCCGACCGCTAGATTACACCGGGAGCTTTGGCCTCTCAATGTTACCCCTGCTGCCACGCCCCCTTACTCTGCTGCGACCTGTGCCTGCGACAGAAACATTTAGGCCTCTGCTACTCCCCTGTGCAGAGCCTGTCACTTCTCTGCCTTACATGCTGTTTGATCAAATAAATAAATAAAAAGGAAATTAAAAAGCTACAACGGGCTGTAATTGTCTCAGTTCAAAATCGAGCGAATAATACGTTTTTTTAAAAACACTAATAGCTGGTAGAGCATTTTACTAGATAGAACTTTGGCGCTCTACATCTAGTAATAATCTTTTTCTTGAGAATAATACACGCTACAACGGGCTGTAATTGTCTCAGTTCAACACTGAGCAAATAATACGTTTTTTAAAAACACTAATAGCTGGTAGAACACTTTACTAGATAGAACGTTGGTGCTGTACGCTTAGTAATAATCTTTTTCTTGAGAATAATACACGCTACAACAGGCTGTAATTGTCTCAGTTCAACACCGAGCGAATAATACGTTTTTTTTTTTAAACACTAATAGCTGGTAGAACACTTTACTAGATAGAACTTTGGTGCTGTATGCCTAGTAATAATCTTTTTCTTGAGAATAATACACGCTACAACGGGCTGTAATTGTCTCAGTTCAACACCGAGCGAATAATAAGTTTTTGAAAACACTAATAGCTAGTAGAACACATTACTAGATAGAACTTTGGCACTATACGCCTAGTAATAATCTTTTTCTTGAGAATATTATACGCTACACCCGGCTGTAATTGTCTCAGTTCAACGCCAAGCGAATAATACGTTTTTTTGTCAACAGCAATAAATGCCAGTAGCTTTTAAAATACAGAACTTTGGCGCTGTATGCCTACTAAAACTCTTTTTTTTAAAATAATACATGCTACAAAGGGCTGCCATTGTCCCACTTCCACACAGCTAATAAGCCCCAACACTAAAACCCCCAAAAAGTGCTGTACTAAATGTAACTACAGCACACAAGGGTTAACAAAACCCAATAACCAGAATTACAGAGGCAAACCTGACATGTGCAGCTATAGCATGGCTATTTTGAATCCCAGTCACTGAAACCAAGGTGTAATACGATTTTTCCTATTAACCTCTGATTGTACTTCTTTCCAGATCTCACACTGTCTCTAAACACCCCAATAAAAGCCTGTTCTGCTTCAATACACCAATCCCTATCCTTTCCCTACACTTCTATTCAGCAATTTGTACTTTTCAGGAGGTTTTGTAACACTTTGCCTAGCCCCTGCAAATGTCTCTCCCTGCACTAAGTTCACTGTGCTGTCTCTAAACACCCCAATGGAAGCCTGTTCTGCTTCAATACTTCAATTCCTATCCTTTCCCTACATTTCTATTCAGCAATTTGCACTTTTCAGGAGGTTTTTTATCAGTTGCCCTAGCGCCTGCAAACGTCTGTTCCTGCACTTAGTCCACTGTAGAATAACAGAATCTAAAATGGCTGACACTATTTATAGGGCTGTGACATCACAGGGATGGCTGGCTGCTGATTGGCTGCATGCATGGCATTGTGGGTGAGCCCTCCCTCCCTCATGTTCCTTTCTCCATGTCCAAAACGCGCAGCAGCCATTTTACTGAAAAAAAATTAAAGATTCGTCACCACGAATGTCAGGGAATTCTAAATCGGTGCAAATCGAATAATTCCTGAAATTCGTAATGAATTCCACTTCGTCTGATTTGATTCGCTCATCTCTATGCATAACCTTACATTTGTTAGTGTTAAACCTCATCTGCCACTTCTCTGCCCAAGCCTCCAATCTATCCAGATCCATCTGTAGCAGTGTACTGTCCTCATCTGTGTTAATTACTTTACACAGTTTAGTGTCATCTGCAAAAATTAATATTTTACCGTGCCTACAAGATCATTAATAAATCTATTGAAGAGAATAGGACCCAATACTGACCCCTGTGGTACCCCACTAGCGACAATGACCCAATCTGAGTGTGCACTGTTGCTAACCACCCTCTGTTTTCTATCACTGAGCCAGTTACTTACCTACATACAGACATTTTCTCCCAGTCTAAGCATTCTCATTTTATGTACCAACCTAAAAGTCAAGATTAGTGTTGAGCGAGCATGCTCGGCCGAACTCGCTGTTCGGCCGAGCATGCCTACGCTCGGGTCCGCTCGGTGTTCGGCCGAACACCGCGTGTGCTCAAGTGCGATGCTCGAGTATGCTAATGCGTACAAATTTGTATGCTAATGTTACGCATTGTACGCTAATGCATACAAATTTGTATGCTAAATTAGCATACAAATTTGTACGCATTAGCGTACAATGCGTAGCATTAGCATAAAAATTTGTACACATTAGCGTACAATGCGTAATATTAGCATACAAATTTGTACGCATTAGCGTACAATGCGTAACATTAGCATTGCTAATGCTACGCATTGTGCGCTAATGCGTACAAATTCAGTTAATTAGCGTACTTTAGCGAGTGAAAGAGGAGAATTTGCGATTCTGACCTTTTCCTATGAACCCGACACCCTCCCCTCATCCGAGCAGGGGGTGCCTGGTCTTCTCCCATTGACTTACATTGTGCTCGGGTGCTCTGTAGAGCACTAGAGCATCACCAAGTGTTCTACCAGAGCACCCGAGCACACGGGCACTTTGGTGCTCGAACAACACTAGTCAAGATATATGACATCCATTGACTGCATCATAGTTTGACATGACCGATCATGAAGCCATACTGTTATGGCGTTATTTGCTTATTTTCATTGAGATACTCCAGGATAGCATCTCTTACAAAACTTTCAAACAGTTTACTCACGACAGATATTAAACTTACCGGCCTATAGTTTTTGGGCTCTTTTTTTAACACTTTTTGAATATTGGAACCAAATTTGGTAAGCGCCAATCCTGTGGAATAGACTATGGGCTTAGCTATAGGGGTAGAAGCTGCTAGGGGGCCCGGACTCAGAAAGGAGGCCAAACCCTGGAAAAGAGGGCTAAAATATTTTATTGTTAGTGCCCCCTCAACAGTATTATACAATGACATTATACACAGTGACAGTATATTCAGTGTAATGCCATACAGTATATACAGTTACATAGTTGTTAAGGTTGGAAAAAGACAAAAGTCCATCAAGTCCAACCTGTAATCCTGCTGTATTCATCCAGGGGAAGGCAAAAAAAAAAAAAAAACCTCTATGAGGGAAAAAAATCCTTCTCCACTCCAGATGTGGCAATTAGAACAAATCCCTGCATCAGTCCATCTTCCTTTTTAAAAAGCGGTTGAGCCAAATGGAAAGATTGTGTAGAACATGATTTCTATATATTTTCACAAGCCTCATTATTTTGAGATAAAAAGTCATCTAAGACTTTTTTTGAAGCCATCTCCTGTATTTGCTGTGACCAGCTCCTCTGGCTATTCCAGAGATTCACAGCTCTTACTGTAAAGAATGCTTGTCACCTGTTATGACTTAATCTTTATTTCTCCACGCGTAAGGAGTGGTCCCATGTTTTTTGAGGAGGTTTAACACAGAATAGCTTCCCTCGATATTTTATGTATGGTCCGTTTACATATTTATACAGGTTAATTGTGTCCCCTCTTAGACATCTTTTTTCAGTACTAAAGAATTTCACTATTTAATGTTTGCTTATAGCTAAGATCTTTCAGGCCCTTAAGAGTTTAGTTGCTCTGTGCACTTTTTATAGCTCCAGAGCATCCTCTTTTTGAACTGGTGCCCAGAACTGAACCACATATTCCAGGTGAGGCCGTACCAACGCTTTGTATAGTGGCAATATTACATCCCTGTCCCCCGAGTCCATACCTCTTTTAATACAAGACAAAATTCTGTTGGCTTTAGAGGAGGCTGACTGGCACTGCATGCTGTTATTTAGTCTCCACTAATACACCTAGATCCTTCTCAACAAGTGACCCAGTTTTATTACCCCTAGGACATATGCTGCATGCAGATTATTAGCCCCCAGGTGCATAACTTTACATTTATCCATATTGAACCTCATTTTCCAAATGGAGGTCCAAACAGTAAGTTTGTCCATGCCAACTTGTAACTTGTAACACAGTGAATTACTTCATCAATCACTTTGTTACAAAGTGCATTTCTTTGTAAGTAGAGGGCGTAATGATGGGGAATGGCGATTTCACTGCCAACTGTCATTGAAGCCCTCAAATGCCGTGTTCATCGGCATCTGAGAATAATAGTGAGGGCTTTCAGGGGTTAATACAGTAAAAAAAAAAAAAAACATAATACCTTATCCATTTGAACGGGAAGAGGCCGCCACGGCCATCTTGATTGAAGACACCGCACAAAATTTCACTTGATGCGTGATGACATCATCATGTTGGCTGGCATGATGACAACATATGTCAACACACACAAGATTTTGCACGGGATCTTCAAACCAATATCGCCGTAGAGGCCACTTTGTGCTCATATGGATGGGAAAATTGATTTGTTACCATGAAGCATGAGGAAATTTGGCTTTGCGGTGAATTGGATTTTTCCTGAAATTCGTATTAAAGTCCACTTTAGATACTTTGATTCACTCAACCCTATTTTCAACATCTTCACAAGCGTCATCCACAATTGTTTCTTTCACACTTACTTTCATATCACTCCTAGCATACAGCTATACATCATCACCTTTGCGGTTAGCCCTGTCAAGATTTACAGCCCAATCAAGAGAAGAGTCCAGCCATGTCTCAGCGACACCAACTACATCAATATCTTTCTCCAGTACCAATACCTCGAGCTCTCCCATTTTCCTTGCTAGACTTCTGGCATTTGTGAACATACATTTTAAGTTGACATCAAATTTGGCACTTTTAGAAAATTTATTTTTTGATTTTTTTGTGAATATTTTTTCCTCCTTCAGCGTTGATTTGTAACTGACGGATCTCCTTATCCACTTTTCTAATCTTCCCCCACCATCCATTCCCCCCACCAATGTATTCTGACTTCTCTCTAACCTGTCTACCTCCCCCCTTCATCCCTATATTAACTGCACTGCCACCCCAGCCAGAATTCTTTCCCCCAACACAGCAGCTCCCTTTCCATTGAGGTGCTAATTATCTGCGGAAAATAGTTTGTACCCCAGTGAAAAGTCAGCCCAGTGGTCTAGAAACCCAAATCTTTCTGCTCTACACCAAGACTTAAGCCATGCATTTAACTCCCTAAGCTCCCGCTGATGGCACTGTGTAGTGCATGGCACAGACAGTATTCCAGAAAGTACCACCTTGGAGGTCCTTACCTTCCCTAGTTCTTTAAAATTATTCTTAAGGACTTTCCATCTACCATTTATTTTGTTATTGATACCAACATGGATCATGACAGCTGGGTCATCCCCAGCCTCCCTCAGTAATTTATCTACCCGTTCCACCAATGCCTGGTGCCCTGGCACCAGGGAGACAGCAAACCATTCAGTTAAGGCGACTGATTGGTTTGCTGTAAGTCTTGTCAACATATTATTCTACCTGTCTTCCTGATTATAGAATCCCCTATAACCACAACTGTTTAGCCCTACCTGCACTACCATCCCTCCGGCTACTAGCTGGGCTGTTCTCCTGGCTGTTAGGGACAAAAGTATCTGATAGGGCTGCCATTTCTGAAACTGACACCCTTGCGTAATCGTCTAACTTGGCAATTTTGCATGGAACAGAAGACAGGATTGGTCTTCCTCTTCTGTGATCCCTTTCTACTCCATCTACCTACATTAACCCAGCTACTAGGAAGTGTAAAAAATGGACGGAGCGGCTGCTGGGCTTGATGTGAGAGAGCAATCTTGACTAGATACAGGAGTGGAGGTTGCACAGAAGGAGGATGTTGCAGAGAAGTTTTTGGGGGGCGTTCAAAAAATTTCTGTTGTTTCTAGTTACACTAGTGGTACAGACCCTTAGAGTCCTTAAATATCAGAAATAATACAAGTGCAAATTACGCAATTTAATAGTAACACCACTCGTTTCTTTGCCAAATGTATCTTGTATTATGTGGCCAACATTTTTCCACAACCTGTCAGTTGTATCATCAAATTACTTTTCACTGGTTCAAAGCACATTTTCTTTTATTACAAACTCAAACTTGTCAACATTCTCAGCTGATGAAATAAGAAAGTTATTATGTACATGTAGAACTGCTTGGCCCTGTCCCACAACTTGGTATGGCTTGATTTTACTTCTCGTAGAGACCTTCAGTCTCTTGAAGTAAGATTCAGAGTAATTCCATGTGTTATGTGTAATCTGAATGTGGGCTTTCTTTATTAATCATACTCACAGCTTCTCATACTAAGACCTCCAAATTTAGTAGCATCAGCAGGTTTTGAACATTTTGCTATGTTGGTTCAGGTTGCGCTTCCAGCTTGCCTTTTTGAATATGGTTTCAGCTTCTGGCTCATGAGACTATATCTGCAATGTCAACATGATAATGACTCTTAGCTTGTTGAGTCTTTACTGTGATTAGACTCTTGCTGCTGTTTCATGTTTGTTGTCACATTCTATTGACTGTAGCTTGCTATTTCTCTGCATCATTGTATCAGCTGGTTCTTCCATTCTGAGCCTGTCTCAGCCTATTCTCCATCCCATGGGTGACTAGTGAATGGGTACATATGGCAAGGGTGAAGAATAGAGGGATTGCATTTTCTCTGTTTATGTATCATTTGTGATCTATATTCGGCATATGCACTGGGAAAACAACTGGAGCCTATGGTAGAATCTTATTTTTTATTAAAAAAATAAAATGTGTGAATGGTTTCCTGAATATTTTTTTTAAAGTCTTTCCATGTATTTTACATCTAATTATGCCGGTGGCACATTTCCATAACTGTTTTCCTGAGCATAGACCTGCTGGTCCTCCGCTGTCCACCAGAAGCAAGCCCGGCTGTCAGATTCCCAAGTCCTGCTTCCTGCTGCCTTCTGTCACCTGCACTTTCCAGCTAGACATCTCCAGTCTCCCTGTAGGGTACGTGCTACCGAGCACTTAAAGAGGCAGTGTCTGCGCTCCTAACCATAGATGCACAACCGCATAGGTAGGTTCAACGTAGGACCTGCCTGAACTGAGACCACCGTGGCTCTGGGTAGGTGGGCACAGATGTATTTTGATCAAAATGTATTGGCTAAGAGTCTCAGATTTTATCAGTAGAGTGAGGGGTTATTCCATATGTTGTTTGCATCTATTGTTATAGCACATTTTTTTTCCGTGAATTTCTAAATGTAGACTTGTACATCCACACATTTTACTATCATATCGTGCAAGATGTTTGTATCTGTTTTCCGTAAATATTTTTTGGATATGTCTTGAAAATGTGGCACCTTCAGGTGTGAATGTGCTCCTATTATCAGGGGAGTAGCATTCATGTGCACTTTTGCCCCATCTATCTAAGAGGCGACCTTGATTAAGGTGGTACATATAGGTGTGTGTGCTCCTCCTCTCATTGGTTACTGATGCACATAGAGGTAACTAGGAGCAGCACATTATATGTGCAGAGTCTGCTCTCCTAACCATAGATGTACAACCGCATCGGTAGGTTTAGCACAGAACCTGCCTGAACTGAGACCACCTTGGCGCTGGATAGGTGGGCACAGATGTATTTTGATCAAAATGTATTGTCTAAGAGTCTCAGATTTTATCAATAGAGTGAGAGCTTAGTCCATATGCTGTTTGTATCTACTGTTATAGTGCATTTTTTTCCCCGTGTTTTTCTAAATGTAGCCTTGTACATCCGCACATTTTACTATCGTATCGCGCAGGATGTTTGTATCTGTTTTCCGTAAATATTTTTTTGGCAGCATGTAGTCACCTTAATATTTACCAGCCAATGACTGGCAACCCTGCGGTACTTTAGGCACCTTCCCCTGTGGGAGGGTGACTGAACAATAGATGTTTCTAGATTGCTAGTCCCTGAGTTAGGTGTTACAGTTCACATGGCCGCTGCTGCCTCCATGCGAAAGCAGAGTCTGGTTGCTAGAGTAACCAGGACTGCAGGGTGGCCCTCGCTAACATTGGGGCCACCGCCTGACTAATTAAAATATTAATGTTTTGCTGCCTACATTGACCTTGGACCATTTTACTGTATTGCATGAACTCTACCTTCCCTGACCTTGGCCTGTTCCAATGCACTGGTGTCTCTGACTCCTGTGGGTCAGGAGCCAACCACATGGAGATTACTCCAAGAGGTAGTTGCCTGGTGCATTCCCTGCAGCAAAGTCCAGATTCCTGTATAGGGGTTAAGGTTTGTAAACCAGGGAACCACCAGAATAACTCCCTTAGGATTAGTATTGTCAAATCTGGTTCCACACCTACTGCCAAAACACTTCCTATCCTGGATCTTTAACTTCCTCTTTGTTTGTACTTTAAGCCTGGTAAACACTGTAATTTAAGGCCACTTTCACATTAGCGGCAGCACGGATCCGGCGGGTGAAGGGTCCCGCCGGATCCGTGCTGCCGCAGGTGCACGTGTGCAGCCAGAAACGCGCTCCGGCCCCACACGTGTCAGACACTGGGGGGGGTTTACTTACCTATGTATACTGTGCTGAGGCCGCCTCCTGTGCTCCCTCCCGGGCTCTCCACGGCTCCAGCTCCATCCTTTCTGCGGCTGTCAAAGACAGCTGTGTAACAGTGCCCCCTGCTGGAGGGAGCTGACAGGGAAAAGGCAAGGAGACCCAGACCGGAGAGACAACCACAGCAAGTTGCGGTCTGCTCTCCAGTCTGAAGACAGAACGGAATGCTTTTAGGAGCGCTCCGTGCTCTTCAGTTCGGTTTTGTCCCCATTGACAATGAATGGGGACAAAACTGAAGCATTTTATTCCAGTATTGAGCCCCTATGACGGAACTCAATAAAACAACGCTAGTGTGAAAGTAGCCTAATTCTCTCAGTCAGACCATCATGGAGGCAAGAGAGAGCTCCCCTGTAGTGACTCATTTAGACCATCAAACATTGCACGGATAACAGCAATGCTCTTCTATGGATATCTTTATCTAGACCTATGAATAGAACTATAGAGCTGCCATAGTGTCCCATTCTACTCCTACTCCTGCAATTATTATTATACCCTTCAGATCTTTCCCTTACAGCAGCAGTAAACTGACAATTCAATGGATTATGTATCGCTATAAGAGGCCTTACCAATTGTGCTGACTGATACAGAAGGACATTATTTTGTATTTCATTTTCAATGACATAGCACTGCCTACATAAAAAAGAACAATAGGAAACAATTCTAAAAAAATGTATTTTTTGAAAAAAAATACCCCTTTAAGAGAATTGATTGACATTGACCTGGCATTAGAATTCCTGATGTTTAAAATATTTTTCCATAAACAAACTCAAATTAAGTCAACACAGATTATACACTGACCTAGTTACCTCTCTGTCACAGCAGAAGCTTCCAGGACATGCTAACACGTATTTTCCTCTTATTACTGCTGTGCTCGGAAAGGTTACAGGCTAAGTAACACATACTGTGATTCTAGACTGCAGCAATTTTGTCTAACTGGACAGTTATTCAATATTCTGTCTGCATGAAACATGACAAATATTTGTCTCGATCATTTCTAGGACGAGTCGGTACAAAAGCAATAAGTGAGCTCGTGTGCGGTTGGAGTGAAAGGCGTATATATGTTTAACCTAAATATCTTCAACTAGATAAATGAGTTTAGATTATACATGTCACTCAAATTACAGTTAATTGATGACATTCATAATACCCCTCTGTTTTGAACTTAAAAGACTCTGAAACTTAAAAAATTTAATTTTGCCTTTGCAAAAGTACTAAAATAAAGGAAGAATTTTTGTTAATGATTTCTTCATTTATTCTCGGTAGAATGTCGTACTTAATGTTTCGCAGAAATAATCAGTCGGCACTCTGGAAGAAGGTGGTGGTGCTCGTATCCTGGGTTGCAGGCCCATACATCCAAGTAGAAGAAGTGGATAAGCACTCGTCCTTTGATGCTAATAAATCTTTACTTTTTTGCCATAAACAGAATACAGGTAGATTTCGGGTAAACAGCCTTTCCAAACAAGATTTATTAGAATCAAAAGGCGAGTGCTGATCCACTTCTTCTACTTAATGTTTCTACTTGTTTATGGAATTTTTTGAATTTATTTGATAAACTATCAAAATAGTTTTGTTGTTGAAAATGCAATAACGCCATATTTTCTATAAAATTAATAAAACGCCAATTAATATTCTATTCCTCCACATGGTATATGGACATATACAGTGAAAAAATCCCCTGGGTGGGAGTTCATATGTTTGGTGCAAATATAAAAATAAAATGACAAAAAATATTGTGAAAATTATACTAGATATTAAAAATAGAACAGTACTATAAATATGATACAATACAGATAAAGTAGCTAAAAGTGCTGTTTCCTCTAAGCTGTGTTCTCTGGAATTGAAAGCGCTTAGAAATTCCAAACTCTGCGGCAGAGAAAGTTGTTATTGGGCTTGTTAATCCCCGTTTGTAGGTTGTTTTAACCCTCCAGCTTAGAGGCAATGCTGGCTATAAGTACAATTTTTAAAATGTCTCATAGTTCACCATGATTTTTGCCGCTCATGTTACCTTGAATATCATAAAAACTGACTATTAGTTAGCTAGTAGTCATCCAGAGTGGAAAAGTCAACCTCCTGGGCACTAGACTTGAGCGAATCAAATCTATCAGTTGAATTTGTTCAAAATCAGCATTGATGTCCTAGCCTTGCTGCTCTGAGAGGCCGGTCTTACTGGTCAAAAGACTACCCCCTTGACCATGATTGACAGGACCAGACATTTGGCTCGGCCCTGTCACTCTTGCACCTCTACCATTGCTCCAGACCAGGGGCATAACGATCGCGGTTGCAGAGGGTGCGGGGGAGGGGGCCCGCTGCACTATTGTAATGGCAGCGCTCTGAGAGGGCCCGGCATGAAATACAGTGTGCCGGGCCCTGTCAGAGCGCTGTTCCACTACTTGTAATATACGCCGCAGGGGCACGAGAGGGGCGGGAGGCGGCACTTACACTGCCCGGCAGTTCTTGTCACTGCCGGGCTGATGGTCTCCGTAGTGAAGCAGGGAGGTCCCTGCTTCACTGTTCTTCAGAGCTCCAGAGCTCCCCCTGCAGGCCACACATGTCGCTACTGGCTGTGGGGGGAGCGCTGAAAGCCCAGCAAGAGGCATCCAGCACAGCCAGCAGCACGATGTGAGAGCGGGTGCGCGTCCTCAGGGAAGAAGGTAAGTATGTGTTTTTTTTTTTTGTTTTTTTTTTAAAGCTGCCGATTGGGGGAAAGGGGGGGTAACAGAGTGAGGGGGCAAAAAAGTGGGCACATTATTAAGGGGGGAACCTAATCTGGCATACCTACTGGGAGGGGGCACCTATGTGGGCATAACTACTGGGAGGGGGCACCTATGTGGGCATAACTACTGGTAGGGGGCACCTATGTGGGCATAACTACTGGGAGGGGGCACCTATATGGCATAACTACTGAGAGGGGGCAAATCTGGCCATAGCCACTGTGAGGGGGCACATATGTGGGCATAACTACTGTGACGGGGCACATATCTGGCCACAACCACTGTAAGGGGACACATACCTGGCCAAAACCACTGTGAGGGGGCACATACCTGGCCATAACTACTGAGAGGGGGCACATATCTGGCATAACTGCTGAGAGGTGGCACATATATGGCCATAACCACTGTGAGGGGACACATATCTGGCCATAACCACTGTGAGGGGACACATACCTGGCCAAAACCACTGTGAGAGGGCACATACCTGGCCATAACTACTGAGAGGGGGCACATATGTGCAATAACTACTGAGAGGCAGCACATAGCTGGCCATAACCACTGTGAGGGGGCACATAGCTGGCCATAACAACTGTGAGAGGGCACATATGTGGGCATAACCACTGTTATGGGGCACATAATCTGGCAAAACTACTGTGAGGAGGCACATATCTGGAATAACTACTGTCAGGGGGCACATAATCTGGCATAACTACTGTGAGGGGACACTTTTGGGTATTAGTGCTGTGTGGGAGCATCCTGATGTTATTATTCTTTTTTTTTCTCTGTCACCACAGGGATCTTGTTCTGGATCCAGCGGACATCACGCCAACACCAGCGACACACACTTGGATGAGGTAGGACCAGATTTTTAGTTAGGACTGGGTGAGTGTAGCCCTGCATTGGGCTTAGTGTAAATAACAATTGCCGCCTCTTTGTATAAATTGGGTGGGGGGGATCCAAACTTTGCATTGGGGCCCATTATACCCTAGTTACGCCACTGCTCCAGACATTGGTGCAAGCACAGAGGATCTGCTGCTGCTACCTGAGCAGCACAGATACTGACTGTGCTTGTGCCGCTGACGTCTTGGTACACCCTAAAGTTGAGATGTGCTCCTCTATCTGAAACAGCCCCCTTCCACTTCCAGGTGTATTGGGATATCAGTGGTGCAAGTGCAGTCAGTATCTGTGCTGCTCAGGTAGCAGTGGTGCGGGCACAAGATTGACAGAGCCAAGGGAGATGTCTGGCCCCATTAATTAAGATGGAACCTCTTGACCAGCAAATCCAGCTCCTTGGTGCAGCAAAGCTAGCCCATCACTACTGATTTTGAACAAATTTGTTTCATTATAATTAATTTGCTCAGTTCTACTATATATTTTTACAGAGTCCCTCAACTACCATGTACCATTTAACATAGTAACATCTGTCCATCCAGTTCGGCCTGTTTTCCTACAAGTTGATCCAGAGGAAGGCAAAAAACCCCTGTGAGGTAGAAGCCAATTTTCCCCACTTTAGGGAAAAAAATTCCTTCCTGACTCCAATCAGGCAATCAGAATTACTCCCTGGATCAACGACCCCTCTCTAGTAACTATAACCTGTAATATTATTACTAGGGATGAGCGAACTTTTGAAAAGTTCGGTTCGGTTCGGTTCGGCGAATTTTCTTGAAGTTCGGATTCGTACGAACCGAACCTAAAACGAACCTTGCTATAACGGCTGAATAATTGCTGCAACAATAATGGGAGTCTGGTAGGGTATAGTTTCGTTTACTTGCAGTTGCTATTCCAATGAAAAAAGTAGAAAAAATTAAAGTGATTTGTACAACGGCGACGCAAAATATACGCATATTTAAGAATTTAAACTAATGCGTACGCTAATGCGAACATTCATAATAACGAACATACAGTGTAGCGTTGTTAAAAGTACGCTACTTGACGGAATACGTACGCATTAGCGTACAAATCTTTAGCGTAATATTCGTACGTATGTACGCACGTACGTACGCACGTACGCACGCACGCACGACGTAGAGGCCTAGCGATGGCAAGAAGAGCAGCTGCTTTTAGCTCAGAGGAGCTCAAATACATGGTCCGTGTCATGGACCGGGAGAACTATGATGGACCACACCCCCATAAACATGTGCACAAAAAGGAGGTCATAGAGGTGGTGATCCGAGGCCTCCTACATAGGTGTAGGACTGTGCGGACCTCCGGCCAGATCCAACGCCGATGGTCGGATCTAAAAATAAAAACCCCAGAGTGGCTAAAGGAGATACGGGAGGAGATAAGAAGGGGTAAGTAACAAAATATTTAAAAAGTAAAATCATGTTAATAAATTAGTGTACTGTATTGTATATATACCAGTCTGGGTTGCCAACTGTCCACAAATTTCTGGACAGTCCGTAAAAATAGGCAACTTTTTTCCAATGTCCTTGAAAAAAGTCTGTGATTTTTTAGAGGCTGGTTATACTAGATTATTTTGGTGGTAATTATCATCATTTTTCAGCTTACAGTAAATGGTGGTAATGAGTTCTGATCAGTATATTGAGCTATAGACCTTTATTACTTTATATTTATCCTTCATTATGGTTTTCAAATTTTTCCTTTAAAAATGTTAACCGTCCATGATTTTGGGATGTTGTCCAAAGTTGTCCAGAAAAAAAAAAATTTTGGTTGGCAACCCTGATACCAGTGCCAACAATGAAAACCGTATAGAAGGACAACGTGGGCGTGCGTGGTGCGCTGCAGAAATTTTCTTTCATGCTAGGCCACGCCTCTAACTCCACTCAAACAAGTGAAGATATTCTCAGATACGTGCCCCTTCACAGTAATTTGCCTTAGGCTACTTTCACATATGTGGTGGTGATCCGGCAGGCTGATCCGCGGTATTTGCCCTGCAAATTCCCGGCGTTCTTGCTGGATAGCGGCCGGTTCAGCACCGTCACCCATTATTGTTGATGGGGTTGGCCATTCTCCTTTTTGTGTCAGGCAAATGCTGGATCCGGAGAGATCCGTTGGGCTGTTCCTGGCCATAGCAGCCCACCGGATCTCTCTCGCTAGTATGAAAGTACCCTTAAATATATGCCCCTTCATAGTTAGTGCTTCCTCCTCCAACACACAGACTCAAAGACGTGCTCATGCTGCATCTAATGTGTCTGGAGTGGGCGATATCAAAAATATTCCCGCAATAAAGATATTAAGAAATGTATTGCAATAAATAATACCCATTTAGAATAAAAAAACACTTGGGGCCACAAGGAGAAGACATTATACTGTATGTGGGCAGACACAAGGAGACATTACACTGGACGTCGGGGAAGGTGAAGGGACTGCTCCCTGCTTACCGTCACCCGTCTCTGCTTCTTATGGATGCAAAGACAGCTGACCACGGGACATAGCCACCCATTCCCGGACTCAGCCGCTAAAATCCTGACAGTCCAGCCTAATCCTGAACGGTTGGGACGGGAGCTATGGTATACTAGTGCATTGTATGTGCTGTATTTATATTTGTTATGTTTGTACCTGCAGAATGTGACACACAGACATCTTTTATTCATTCATTCAACCCTCCCAAGAAATGCCCCCTCCATCAAATATGCATCCCAGATATTCTATGATCCCTTAACTTTAAATGCCCACTCCACATCATATCGCCCTCCTCTCACCCATAATATCTTCATAGTAGTATACAGTGTTAGTATTAAAAACGGTCATCATAACAATTGTGTATGGATTTATGTTGCAGAGCGACGTCAGCGACGTCAACGACGTCAAGGCCAGTTGGCCCCGGCAGGACCTGCAGCTTCATGTAAGTGTAAACATATTTAAATAATTTTTTATCCAGGCTATGTGGGAGTGCAGCAGCAGTGATATAAGAGCACTAGTGTTTAGGAATGGGATCCAGCACCAAACTATTCACATGTATCAACATCAGCAATTACAACTGTTCATTTGAGTTGAATGAAATGCCATTATTTAATGTTTTTTTACAGCTGCTGCACCACCACAGGGGCCCTCTACCCCGCCTGAACCCCAGCCACAGAGGAGCCCACCTGCCACTCCAACAGCCCCCGAGGTAGAAGGTAGGTAGACTGCCGAGACTGACCTCTCTAAACCCCCCACCAAACCACCCTCGCAGCCGGCCAATAAAACACACACCTCCTTAAGTTGGGTAAGGGTCGGTCACAGCTTTATTTTCTTATCTTATCCAAAACTTCAACTTGTTGACCATAAACACCATAACCCGGAGTATTGAAGCGCTATGCCCCACAGCGTTCTGTGGGCAAGTCTGCCTTCTTCTCCGTCTGAAATCGTCAACCGACCTCTGTTGTGACTTGCAATGTAAAACACTGAAACAAACCAGAAATGAATCAGAAAAAGTTAAGAAAAAGATGAAATAATGGGGAAGGGAGGGTGGGAAGCTGTCAGTGAAGATGCTGGAGAAAGAGGCCGTCCCCCTATCAGGGCCATCCTATTAACCCCTTAGCCGCTACCACCACCTCAGCCATCCAGGACGCAGGGGTGTGGGTTAAAAGAAACACCCTCTTGCTGGTAATTAGAAACAGTGTCCACAAGAGAAACACCCCCGCGGGCAGAACCATTTTTTCACCTTACTGCACGCTGAGTTCATTAACCCTTTAATGCACCATCGCTCGTCAGTCATAGACGCCTTCACTTAGTCACCTCGGCGTCCGCTAAAATCAAAAGTGTAATTGGTGGAACTTCTGTCTTCAAAATAGAATCTAAATTTATGCTTTATCTTTTGTAGCTCCAACCGTCAGGGAGGCAGAGTTTTCCCCAGGACCCTGGGAGGACCATGCCGTATGGGTGTCTAGTAAGTACAAAGCCATAATTCACATAAGTGAAATATTCTCAAGCACTAGGATCATGTCACCCAACATGTTATGATAACTAGACTGTGTACACATTATGTTCTCCAAGTGGTTAGTGAAGCAGACATATCACAATAATTTTAAAATCAACGTAGTGAAAGAAGTAGAAACTTGAGTTACACCAAAAATATTTAAGAAAAAGATGACATACATCACATAGTATTATAGTACATTGGCAATCTCTTTTTAACAAAGCGAGAAACAGCCCTGCACCTCATATAGATCCAGAGATCTGCCCCAATTACTCTGCTACATCAAGCTGGTTACTGAAGGGTAGTGTGACTAGTGTCTATTCTGCTGCATGTCAGGACTCGTGTCCATCTCTCCCTATCACAGCTCAGGACAGGAGGCAGTTTAAGATTGAGGAGGCAGAGAAGATTTAAACTGAGCATGTGCGACCTTGTCAGTGAGCTGTTCAAAGACATAAGAAAAAAAAGGCTCAATAAAAATACATTTCACTGAATAACTGAGTTAGTTCGAGTAGATATACAAAATATTTAATGACATGTAACTGCTAAAGTATTCAAATCCAGTTGCTGCTTTGAAAGTGTAGAATATTTTTTGTGCAACAACCCCTTTAACTAGATAATACTAATTGTATTAATGTTTCCACCCCTACAGCTATCCCCACAGACTTCGAATTGGAGGCAGCCCTCAGAAGGATCAATGAGCGGCTCTATGCTGCCTCCCGCATCCAACGAAGCCTGCAATTAGAGGTGTCGGCGATGCAAGCCATGTTGGCGAGGCGTCGTCAACCTCCAGTTTAATATTTATTTTATTTTGTTTTTTATTAATAATTTGTAATTGTTAAAATATTTTTCTTTAAACCTGTGTTTTGTGTTTTTTTAAAACCTTTAACCCCTTACTGACATACTTTGAAGAAAAATTGTTATGAAATATATGATGACTTGTACGTAAAGCTCAAGTCCAGCCAAAAATTTCAAGGAACAGGCACTCCGATACACCTTTTATTACACATAAAGAAGGGCATCAGTCACAGCCGTGAAAAATTAAGATTGATGGCCTGGTGGTGAACAGACCCTTGAAAACATTATGGTAGAAGGCCTGGTGGGGAACAGACCCTTCTAAACATTATGGTAGAAGGCCTGGTGGTGAACAGACCCTAAAACATTATTTTTGAGGGACTTGTGGTGAACAGACCCTTGAAAACATTATGGTATAAGGCCTGGTGGTGAACAGACCCTAAAACATTATTTTTGAGGGACTGGTGGTGAACCAGTAGGGTTGAGAAGAGACAAGTTGAGGAGGAGGAGGAGGAGGCAGCACTTGATTGCACCCAGTATGTTTCCAAATAGACAATTGATGGTGGGGGCATTAGTAAGAGCAGTATTCTTTTGGACCCAGAAGGGCCTAGTACAGAGAAATGAAGTTGGAAGCTAAGAATATGCACGCTTGTAAAAATCAGTTTTTATACATGACAAAAAGTTGATGTTGAGTTCAGCACAGGACAGTCAACGTTAAAAAAAACCCTCTAACATTACAGCTAGTCTAGTAGGATACGGATACGGTGAAATAGACAGACAACCTCACCCACAGAATCCATGAGGTGAAGAAAGGACATTTAAAAAGGCACAAATTCAAGAAGGCTTTATGCCAGTTCCATTATACAAAAATATGTGTCCAATTTTCATGAAATGGACACCTCACTGCCACTTGCTTTACAAATTGACGCAACTACTCTGGTGTAAAACTAGTTGAATCTGGGCCTATGGCTGTTGGCAAGACATATATATATATCTTTGTTACACCAGTTTGATGTCCTAACCGAGTGCAGCGCCCAAACCAATGGATGTATACTTTTTTTTTTTAGTGCTGTCACCAGCTAGCTTAAAGGATAAGTCCGTGCAATTTATAAGGCCCCATTCACACGACCGTAAGTGAATGGGGCCGTATCTATCCGCAAAATCGGCCCCATTCACTTACAGTCGTGTGAATGGGGCCTAAGTTTCTGGGTAAAATAAGGGCACAGAAAGTAATTAATTGCCTGGACTTATCTTTTAAAATGGGTAGGGGAAAAACCCCTGATGGGGTATGGGAGTGACCTTCCCACCCTCTCTTTGGTCACTCCCAAAAAACCTCACCCTATGGGTACCTTCACATGGGGCTGCGGGTCTGCTGAGTAAAATCCACAGGGCATTTTTATACCGTTCAACAAACGGCGTTCAGTACTATGGTGCTGTCCGGACATACGCAGTTCTACGATGAACTGGGTATTTGCGTCCAGCCCCATAGAATAAAATCAGCCAACGATGCCCTGTGGATTTTATGCAGCAGAGAACCACAAAAAAGCATCCCATTGTAAAGGCACCCGTAAATAAGGCAAGTAAACCTGCCATTCAGCAACTGTTTGTTGCTGTAACTAAGTGTGGAGGTTTTTTATATCACAGTTGAAGGACAGCAGCCTCCGTGATATATACCCCATAGACAGCCTTATTCCACGCGTGACTGCATGAGAGGCGTGAAATCATTCGCACAGAGAAGAACCCCATCGGGATTTGCGGTGCAAGATTTTAGTACTCTCATGATATCAACAAAATACCTCAAGAACAGTTATTACCCGCTCACAAAACGGTGAGTAGTGTTCCTTGGCACGGTTGCCAGGGATAGAACCCCACGGCTATAGTTCACAAACGGTGAAATCCCCACTTTGTGAAGAATAGTCGTGGGGATTATTTTAGGGATGGTACTGTTCTTGGGGTATTGGTTGGACGGTGCACCGGTGTGAGGCATTAAGCTGGTGTGGAGATCTTAAATGGCCAACACACCATGGGCATTAAATTTGGAGATGGGGTTCTGAAAATTCAAATGTATCCGAATTAAGTAGGGCATTTATAGGTGATTTGGTTTAATTTGGGGTCTAAGTGGGGAAGATTACTTAATAAGTTAAATTACGCATTTTTATGTTGGGCACATATTTGGGATATTAAGGACAGTTTCTTGGACACACGGATTGCCGTGCAAGACGGGCGACTGATGACTTAGTCATTCACATCAGGCAGGGGGGTGGTATAATCCGATGTAATCCAGGCACGATTCATCTTGATGAAAGTTAGCATCTCAACGCTTTTCCAAGAAAGCCTTGTTCGTTGCGGTGTTACTATGTTGCCGGCCACGCTGAACACCCTCTCAGATGCAACACTACTGGCTGGGCAGGACAGCAGAGACAAAGAAAACTCTGCCAGTTGAGGCCAGATGTCCAGTTTCTCTGCCCAGTATTGCACGGGGTCGGTGACATTTTGGGGCAGCGTAGAATCCAGGTAGGCAGTGACCTGGTGGGTGAGCTCAAGCTGGTCTGAGCCATGAGTCCGTTGTTGTGTCCCCTCTTCAGCAACTGGCCGCAGGAAATCACTCATCAGGGATTGGAGGCTGTATCGACTTCTCAGGCCTCCACTAGTGGTGGTGTTACTGGAGCGCGCTGGTTCCACCCTAGAGGATGTTGTCGGGGAACATGGCTGGTCTCGATGGTAAGTTGAGACCAACTGGCTGGTGAGTAGGTCCCGGTAATATGCCAGTTTTGCCTCCCTCTCTGATGGCGGAAAAAATTGAGCCATTTTGCGGCAGAAGCGGGGGTCCACCAGGGTGGCCAGCCAGTATTGGTCCCTCTGGCGGATGTCCACAATACGGCTGTCATTGCGCAGACACTCCCGCAGGCACCTTGCCATCTCCACTAAGGACAGTGAGCACCTCTCCTCTCCACTGTCCTCGGTATAGGTCCAGGGTCTGCTGGGGTCTTCCTCCTCTGCCACCTCATCCTCCATCTCCTGCTGCGATTGAGAGGCAGAGAAGCCAGGTGGCGGTGTGTGGAATGGCTGGGCGTAGACATCTTCCTCTTCGTCACCCTCCATTGGCACTTCGTCCATGTCTGGGCTCAAGGCAATGTTCTGCCTTGGAGTGGTGGCCTGGGAATCCTCGCGGATAATGTTGGTCAGCGCACTTTCCAGAACATGGACAAGTGGGATGATGTTGTTGATCCCATAGTCATGCCTGCTAACGAAGAGAGTCGCGTCCTCAAAAGGGATCAACAATTGGCAGACTTCCCGCATCATCTGCCAGTGTGTCACTTGGAAGTCGCAGTGTGGCATGAAGCTGCCTGATTGCCCCATGAGGTAGTCTGTTACGGCTGACCGTTGCTCGTACAGGCGGTCCAGCATATGGAGGGCAGAGTTCCATCTTGTTGGGACGTCGCAGATTAGCCGATGTTGGGGCAGACTGCGCTGTCTCTGGATCTTCAGCAGGGTGTTCCTTGCAGCGTACGAGTGGCTGAAGTGTTTGCACATTCTGCGTGACATCCTCATGAGATCTTGTAGTGCAGGAAAAGATCGGAGAAACCTGTGCACTATGAGGTTGATCACGTGTGCCATACAAGGTGTATGACTCAGCCCTCCCCGCTGCACTGCTGAGACAATGTTCCTCCCATTGTCTGCGACGACACTTCCCACCGTTAGTTGACGTGGGGTCAGCCATTCATGTATCTCCTCCCTTATGGTTCGGAGGAGCTCCTGCCCAGTGTGGCTCCGTTCGCCCAGGCTCACCAGATGTAGGACTGCCTGAGAGTGTCGGGCATGACATCGGTGGTAAGACTGGACAGCTGGCAAAGTGGCGGATGGTTTCAAGGTGGTGGAGGCAGTTGTTGTCCTTTCCGCTGCTGGCACCCTAAAGCACCGTGGAGGTGACAGTGGCAAGAATGGGCCAACTTCCAGATGGTCTTCAGGAAGGATGTTGACCCAATGGGCAGTAATGGACATGTACTGCCCTTGCCCATAATTGGAGGACCACACATCAGCACTCAGGTGCACGATCTTGGATACCGATAGTGCTAATGACTCACCAACCTTCTTCTTCACAAAACTATGCAAGGATGGCACAGCTTTGGAAGAGATGTAGTGGCGGCTGGGGACGCGCCATCTGGGGTGTGCACATGCCATTAAATCCCTGAAAGGCTGGGAGTCCACAAGATTGTAGGGCAGGGACTGAAGCACCAGCATCTTGACCAGGTGTCCTGTCAGTTTCTGGGCCATGGGATGGCTGCTTGAATAAACCTGACGTCTTTCCATGGACTCACCCAGGGATTGCTGCCTCATGAGCGGTGTAGATGGTAGTGACACCGTGCTGCTTCTTGCACTTGAGGCTGACGAGCTCTGAGTTGTACTGACAGGATGCTGCACGATGGGATCTGCAGTGGATGGTGCATCCTGACAGGAGGTGGTATTGGGGTCACGGTTCTTCCAGGCCTGTGGGTGTTGCCTTTCCATGTGCTTCCTCATGGATGTTGTGCCGAGATTATCCCCCCTACCACGACTGACCTTATCATTGCACAGCAGGCAAAAGGCAATGTGCCTATCTGTCCCAAGGCGGAAGAACTGCCAGACGACTGAGGACCGTTGTTTTCCGCCAGCCATGGGGGGTCTTGCTGGCTGTTGACTGCCACTGCTGGCTGAGGGTGCCCTCTCAGGACCCAGGCTTGAAGGTGAAGATCTATCTCTGGTAGCTTGTCTTCTACCGCTCGCTCTTCTGCCTTGTGTCCTTGCAACAGTGTGATGTTGCTGCGTCTGTGGCACCTCCATTTCCTCCCCTGATGATGCTGGGGATACTGCTGCTTCGGGGCGCCACGTCTGATCTGCCGTCTCATTGTCGTCAAATTCAGGACCAGTGCTAATTTCCTCCAGGATATCTGGTGTGGCACTGGATGCACCTCCCTGGCTCTGTTGACTTCCAGGCAACACCTCCTCTGGAGACTCATTACCTTGCACCTGCTGTCTTTGTAGAACTTCCTCCTCCTCCTCCTCATGACTAAAGAGTGGTAGAGAGTCGAAGGGCAGATCAAGGTTTGCCAACGTATCCATGGCAGAAGGTGCCCCACAGGTGATGGCCATTGTAATGACAGGGGACGGGGCAGAGGACTCTTGCTGACCGTCCCATGTAATGGTGGTGTCCGATGATCCAGCCGTTGCTTGACTCCTGGTTTGGGAGCTTTGGGCACTGGAACTTGAGGATTGGGTAAGCCAATCTGTAAGCCCTGGGTGGGTGGTTCTTACATGACCACTGGCGGTCACGGGTAGCTGCACCCTGCTGCCACGCCTGTTACCCCGGCTGCCACCGGGCCTGGTGCTGCTTGAACTGGGACGCTTTGACATATTTATTTGAGTATGGAAAAAATGAAAATGAGAAAACCAAAAAAATATAAACCTTATATAGGTTACTTCAACTATAACGGCTTTTTTAACTTTTTTTTTTATAACTTTTTTGGTAACTTTTTTTAGAACAGTTTTTTTTATATTTTTTTGTTTTTTTTTATATTTTTTTGGAGTTTTTTTGTAACTTTTTTAGTCGCGGCTACACTAGGTTGAACAGCAGAACAGCAACCTGGAGCGTGTACTGATGGTCACGGGACAGGAGCTGGCTCAGTGCTACCTGTACTGACGTTATAGGTTACTTCACCTATAACGTATTATTAACAGCAAAAATTTTTTTAAAATTTTTTTTTTAGAACTTTTTTTATATATTTTTTTTTTATATTTTTTTGGTGTTTTTTTGTAACTTTTTTTTGTCTCAGGACTCGCAGCTACACTAGGTTGAATGCACCCAGCAGAGCAACAACCTGTACAAATTGTCACGGGACAGGAGCTGGCTCAGTGCTACCTGTACTGACGTTATAGGTTACTTCACCTATAACGTATTATTAACAGCAAAAATTTTTTAAAATTTTTTTTTTTAGAACTTTTTTTATATATTTTTTTTTTATATTTTTTTGGTGTTTTTTTGTAACTTTTTTTTGTCTCAGGACTCGCAGCTACACTAGGTTGAATGCACCCAGCAGAGCAACAACCTGTACAAATTGTCACGGGACAGGAGCTGGCTCAGTGCTACCTGTACTAACTCAACTGTCCTCCTGACAGCTTTCTCTCACTAACCCTTTCTAATCCTCTCTCTTTCTCTCTATCTCTCCCTGTCTCTGTCTAGCAGATTACCTATCTAGCTATCTTTATTTTTTCTTCTAACTAACGTGGAGCTCCTCTCTGTGTGCTGTCTGCCAACAGAATGACGAGCTTCCGTCGTGCAACAGCACTTAAAGGGCAGTGGGAGTGACGTCACAGCTCTTGCATTTCACAGAAAAACAGGATACAAGGGATTTTATGTGTAATAATCCCTTGTATCCTGGTCTATTCTGTGAAAACGGTACAGTTTTGATGTGCCGTTTTTATTTTAACCAGATTCGTCTTAAAAGTTCTTAAACGAATCTGGTTCGTTACGGTTCTGTTCGCTCGTCCGAACGAACGTTCGGACGAACGAAAATAATAACCCATCTCGGCCATTCTCCTCCCAAAAGGGTGGTTTGACACGAGGGTCACACCAGGATACAAGGGATTGTAGGAGTAATAAATAATCCCTTGTATCCTGGTCTATTCTGTGAAAACGGTACAGTTTTGATGTGCCGTTTTTATTTTAACCAGATTCGTCTTAAAAGTTCTTAAACGAATCTGGTTCGTTACGGTTCTGTTCGCTCGTCCGAACGAACGTTCGGACGAACGAAAATAATAACCCATCTCGGCCATTCTCCTCCCAAAAGGGTGGTTTGACACGAGGGTCACACCAGGATACAAGGGATTGTAGGAGTAATAAATAATCCCTTGTATCCTGGTCTATTCTGTTGAAAAAGTAAACTTTATTTATTTACGAACCTGATTCATACGAACTTTACGAAAGTTCGGTTCGGGGACGAACCGAACGTTCGGTAAAGTTCGTAACGAATCTGGTTCGTTACGGTTCGGTTCGCTCATCCCTAATTATTACCCTCCAAAAATACATCTAGGCCTCTCTTGAACTCTTTTAGTGAACTTACCATCACCACCTCCTCAGGCAGAGAGTTCCATAGTCTCACTGCTCTTACCGTAAAGAATCCTCTTCTATGTTTGTGTACAAACCTTTTTTCCTCCAGACGCAGAGGATGTCCCCTCGTCACAGTCACAGTCCTGGGGATAAATAGATCATGGGAGAGATCTCTGTACTGACCCCTGATATATTTATACATAGTTATTAGATCTCCCCTCAGTCGTCTTTTTTCTAAAGTGAATAACCCTAATTTTGATAATCTTTCTGGGTACTGTAGTCCACCCATTTCAGTTATTACTTTAGTTGCTCTCCTCTGAACCCTCTCCAGCTCTGCTATGTCTGCCTTGTTCACAGGAGCCCAGAACTGTACACAGTACTCCATGTGTGGTCTGACTAGTGATTTGTAAAGTGGCAGGACTATGTTCTCATCACGGGCATCTATGCCTCTTTTGATGCAACCCATTATCTTATTGGCCTTGGCAGCAGCTGTCTGATGCTGGTTTCTACAGCTTAGTTTGCTGTTCACTAAAATTCCTAGGTCCTTTTCCATGTCATAGTTACCCAATATTTTACCATTTAGTATGTACTGGTGACTTGCATTATTCATTCCCATACATAACCTTACATTTGTCAGTGTTAAACCTCATCTGCCACTTCTCTGCCCAAGCCTCCAGTCTATCCAGATCTATCTGTAGCAGTGTACTGTCCTCTTCTGTGTTAATTACTTTACACAGTTTAGTGTCATCTGCAAAAATTGATATTTTACTGTGCAAGCCTTCTACCAGATCATTAATAAATATATTGAAGAGAATAGGGCCCAATACTGACCCCTGTGGTACCCCACTAGTTACAGTGACCCAATCTGAGTATGTACCATTAATAACCATCCTCTGTTTTCTATCACTGAGCCAGTTACTTACCCACATACAGACATTTTCTCCCAGGCCAAGCATTCTCATTTTATATACTAACCTTTTATGTGGTACCGTGTCAAATGCTTTGGAGAAGTCCAGATATACAACATCCATTGATTCGCCATGGTCCAGTCTAGAACTTACCTCCTCATGGAAACTGATTAAATTGGTTTGACATGACCGATCCCTCATGAAGCCATGTTGATATGGAGTAATTTGCTTATTTTCATTGAGGTACTCCAAGATAGCATCTCTTAGAAAACCCTCAAACAGTTTACCCACAACAGATGTTAAACTTACCGGCCTATAGTTCACAGGCTCTGTTTTTGGACCCTTGGCACCACATTTGCTATGCGCCAATCCTGTGGAACACTCCCTGTCAGTATAGAGTCCTTAAATATCAGAAATAAGGGTCTGGCGATGACATTACTTAATTCTCTTAGGATACTGGGGTGTATGCCATCCGGTCCTGGCGATTTGTCTATTTTAATCTTTTTAAGACGCAGCTCTACTTCTTCCTGGGTCAGACAGGGCACTTTTAATGGGGAATTTACTTTTATATTCTGCATTTCATCTGATAGTTTATTTTCCTCAGTGAACATTACTGTAATAGTAATGTTCAATAACCTAATGGCCTGGTTATGTTTGGTATCACTGCACCTCCTATAGCTACACCACCATCACTATGCAGTGTGTCAGCATTTTGTAGAGAGGGCATTACTTGAACATGGGGTGGCTCCCCAAATAGGAATAATAGGTAACACATACTGTATGCAAGATTTTGGATGCACCTCCATATTCCTGGCAATACGGTGTCTTTCATCAGGATTTTCCGATCCGTCCAGAATGTTTATCTTTGTAGCCAAATCTTTTCCTGCTGAACCAATAAGCGTGTTTAATTGCATTCTCTCCACTGAGATAAAATATTGATCAAACTAAAATATATATTTAATTCATCCTGATGTTATTGTTCTCTAGCCTAACAGGAATCCACTCTGGGGACAGCAGTTTCATTCTGTCTTTCAAAGCTCTCATTAGGATATATGTAAAGAACTTCTGAGTGTGTTATGTAACAATCAATTCACATTTTGTAAACCTACCAAACTAATTATCTTTCTGGCATTGAGTGTCTGTTTTTCCCGCTCACTGGACACAGAGCTCCTGTTTACAATAATTCCTTCTGGATAGAATGATTAATGATACTTTTTGCTCATACTAATAAGGATAACCAGGCAGTTCCTCAGATATCCATATGCTTCAGTTGATTCCTCGACTGATCTAAGCTGTGAATGTTAATAATAATAAAAAAAGAGAGAGAGACGGATCATTGGCAGTGTGCAGAAGTAAATGGATTGGCTTTCGGGAATTTAGATTACCTTCATGGCTTGATTAAGAATTGGCTTGTGGTTTGGATCAGCGGCTGTGTTGGAGTACATTTCAGTTCTCTGTTATAGAAAGATAAAAACTATATTAAGAACATTTAAAGTATATACGCCAATTGGCAGATGGAGATGAATCGTAATATTTGTAGGTGGCCCTTACCCTAGCTTGTGTTTTCTCCTCCGTAGTTTTGAATGCCATCAAGTGCAATTTTTTGAGAGTGATTACTAGACAGAGAATATGAAAGGGAAATAGCTATACTTACTCTTACCCTTGTATACTACATAGTCAACTACAATTGTCTGTGGTCTCTGTATAGACTCTAGTTCAAGAAAGACAGAGGTGTAGCTAGGAAATTCAGAAAAAGAGAGCACATCCAGCACTCCATAAAATGTAACATTTATTCCATATTTGGTAAAATGATACATAATGTCCAAGTGCAGAGGTAGGACACCATCTAATGTGTTTTCGACCCCTCTGGGTCCTTAGTGATGGAAAAGTGTGAATACAAACATGAGAAGTATTTAAGTAAGCTTATGATCCCACCCCTAGTGCAATTAATAAAACTGGTAGCAAATGTGGTAAAATGGATAATAGAAAAAGGAGGGTTAAATGTTGAATTTTGTTTCCCCCTTGATCAAAAGGAATATTGATGACTAGAGATGAGCGAACCTGCTCGTAACGAGCGGTTCAATGCTCGGATTCCCGGCGCTCCCCTGCCCGCAGCCATCCAGATCCGTCCTCACCCGACTGTAAGTCAATGGGGACAGATCCGTTTGGTGTCATACACTGCTATGGCTGTGGGCAGTGGAGCGCAGGGGATCCGAGCATTGAACCGCTCATTATGAGCAGGTTCGCTCATCTCTATTGATGACCTATGCCCAGTATATGTTATAAATAATAGATTAATTTCGACTCCTGGCACCCCTACTGACCAGCTGTTTGAAAGGGCTGCAGCACTCACGCTCATGTTCACCTGCATGCCATCTACTTTAAAGCAATGGTGTTGTCACGTATTCAGGGGTATGTGCAGCCCTGAATTCCACCCCACCTCTGACCCTGCCTACTTGCACGGCCCATCCTATGCAATGGTGTAGGTGAAAACCGATAGGTAACGAAGTACAAAGGGATGAGACGAGGACGGAGTCAAATTCACAAGCCAAAGGTCAAAGCACAAGGTCACAGCAGTTCAAATTGCAAGTTCCAGGAATGAAAACCAATCACAGGCAAAAAAAAACACAGGGTTGATAACATGCATAATCTCGTAAGGTCCAATGAATCGAGGAGCAAATTTATTTGACATTCATTTGCAAATCCTTAGTGGACAACCAGACCTTATCACCCACTTTAAAATTAACATCCTGACAATGTCTTTTGCTAGCTTTAGACTTCTGAACCTCCTGGGCTTTCTTCACGTTCGACTGAACCTGGGCCCAGACTGTGCACAGTTCACTGATAACTAGGTTACAGTTGACTGATAACCGGTAGAATTCACTTGATTATTGATGGCGAACTCAGCAACAGACAGATATTTCAGGCACAGGTGTTGGTTATCAGAAATATAACATCTCAAATACTGCTCCAGATACTGATTAAAGGTCCTTTTACACGGGCCGATTATCGGCCGAAAAATCGTTCCTAGGAACGCTAGTGCCGATAATCGGCCCGTGTAAAAGTGGCCCTAATCAGCCGACGAACGAGCAAAACGCTCGTTCATCGGCTGATTGGATCTTTTGGTTTCTACAAAAGATCCAATCTGTCGGGCGCACATCGGCCTGTGTAAACAGGCGATGTGCACCTGACAGTATGGAGCTTCCCGGCCGCACGAGTGATACAGCGATCACTCGTGCGGCCCGGCGCTCGATTCATCGGGCCGTGTAAAGGCTCCCTGCCCGAGCGCCGATATCTCTGATCGGCGCTCGGGCAGGGAGACACATCGGCCCATCTAAAAGGGCCTTAAGGCATTCTGTTTGACTGTTGGTTTCCAGATGGAAGGCCAAGGAGAACCACAGGGAGATATTACATTTCTTACAAAACGCCTTCCAGAACTTGGAAACAAACTGAATGTCCCTGTCAGACACAATATTCTCTGGAACACCATGTAACCGAACAATATGATCAACGAAAAGAGAGGCCAATGTTTTAGGATTGGGCAGTTTTTACAGGGGAATAAAGTGACACATCTTACTGAACCTCTCAACAACCACCCATACAATCGTTTTGCCCTCAGAACATGGCAAATCAGTAACAAAATCCATAGAAACGTGTGACCAAGGCCCACTAGGAACGGGTAGAGGATGCAACTCACCCTCCGGACGTGAACTTGGGTTCTTGGACCTAGCACAAACCTCGCAAGAGCATACATAGGCTTGGACATCTCTAGATAACGTGGGCCAGCAATAAAACCTAGACACGAGCTCCTTGGTGGCATTAATACCAGGATGATCACTCAACGTAGAGTTATGACACTCACCCAGAAGCCGGAAACGCAGATGAGCGGGAACAAACAACTTATCTTTAGGGGTTTCAGGTGGAGCCAGATGTTGTTCCGCAGAAATCTCGGTGGTCAGGTCAGATGAAGCAGCAGCCACAATAATATCTGCTGGCAAAATGGGTTCGGTAGGAGAGTCAAGAGGCTGGAAGGCATGAAAACTCTGGGATAAGGCATCCACCTTAATATTTTTACTTCCTAGCCTGAAAGTAACACAGAAATTAAAACGAATAAAAAACAAAGCCCATCTAGTCTGTCTGGGGTTCAAACGTCTGGAAGATTCCAAGAACATTATATTTTTATGGTCAGTGAAAATTGTAACACGATGTTGAGCCCCTTCCAAAAAATGATGCCATTCTTCAAAAGCCCACTTAATGGCGAACAGCTCTTGATTCCCAATATCGTACTTCCTCTCAGCAGGGGAGAATTTATGAGAAAAGAACGCTCAAGATAAGTTTAAGATAAGTGAGAGTGGATGACCCCTCGGAGAGGACTGTCCCCACTCAATCCTCGGAGGCGTCCACTTCAACTACAAAAGGTCTTTCCTGGTCAGGTTGGACCAAGACTGAGGCATCCATGAAGCACTTCTTGAGTGATTCAAATGCCTTCATAGCCCCTGAGGACCAGTTAACTAGGTCCGCCCCTTTCCGAGTAAGATCAGTGAGCGGTTTAACAACGACAGAAAAATTTGTAATACATTTTCAGTAATAGTTAGCAAACCCCAAAAAGCGTTGTAGCGCTTTAAGGGTGGAAGGCCGCATCCAATCCACAATGGCCTGCACCTTACCCGGATCCATCTTGAAGGAATAAGGAGCAAAGCCTCATTCACACATCAGTGTTTCACAGACGTCCCCATTCATTTGAATGTGTGTGTTCAGACAGCAGTGTTTCATCATGGTCCGTGGTTATCCGTGGTTCCGTTTTTTTAGCACGGATGCATATCCTATCTTGATCCATGTTCCCGAATCCCTCATGCCCATTATAGTCTATGGGTCCGTGAAAACCACGGATGCAACACGGATGCCATCTGTTTCACAGATCATTAAGAAGAGAAGCTTTGAAAATTATTGTTCAGCTGTTCAGTGTCAGTGAAACACGGATGCAACACGGACAGCAAAAAACGGACACACGGACCCAATACGGATCCTTCATGGACAGCTTTATGGATGCATCACTGACCACCTGCTCATGGATTTGAGGACGGACACGGACGTGTGAATGAGGCTTAAGGATATAGCCCAAAAATGCAATCTCCTGAACACCAAAAATACATTTCTCCCTTTTCACGAATAATTGATTCTGTCTGAGTATTTCCAATACCTGTCTAGTATGAGAGACATGCGAGTCATAAATTTCCCAATGAATTGCCTGAGAATATCATTAACAAAATTTTTAAAAACCGCTGGAGCATTACTCAAACCAAAAGGCATTACCAAATATTCATAATGACCCTCAGGGATATTAAATGCAGTCTTCCACTCGTCTCCCTCTTTGATTCTAATTAGATTATATTCCCCTCTAAGATCAAGTTTAGTGAACCAACATGCTCCCAGTACCTGGTTAAACAGATCTGGGATAAGAGGAAAGGGATAACGGTTTTTAATGGTAATTTTATTCAACTCCCTGTAGTGAATGCAGGGTCTTAACCCACCGTCCTTTTTGCTTACAAAGAAAAAACGTACCCCCGTAGGGGATACTGAGGGTCTAATATGACCCATAAGCACACTCTCCTTCAAATAGTCCCTCATAGACTGACGTTCCGGGGCAGATAGATTGTAAATACGACCCTTGGGGTATTTTGATCCTTCAACCAGGTCAGTAGCACAATCATACGGTCTATGAGGGGGAAGGAAGTCTGTCTCGGACATATAGAACACATCCATAAAATCACTGATATGCTTGGGAAGAATCAGTGAATCAACGGTAAACCCAGCTTGCATAATAGGCATACAACAGGTATCACAATTTATTCTCCATTTTTCCAGTTCACCTGTGGACCAATTAATAACTGGGTTGTGAATTTGTAACCATGGCATACCAAGTATTATTTCCCCCAGTAAATTTTTCAAAATCAGGAAAGAACAAATTTCAGAATCAAAGCACCCCCAGTAAAGGTTACATAAGGGGTACAATATTCCACCGTTACACTACTTAGAGGAGTAGAATTGATGGCAATAATATGAATAGGATTTTTCAAAGGCAATATTGGTACCCCAAGGGACAAGGCGAAACCATGGTCGATAAAGTTAGATGCAAACCCTGAATCCACAAATGCCTTTCCCGAAACCTTGCGAGTGCCAAAAGAAATGGTTATACATAACAGTAGCTTCTCTCTTACCACCTTAGGAAATACCTTATCCTTCCGGAGTTAAGGACGTGGGGGCTTCTTGGAAGGAGGAAGTTTGGGACACTTCTCCGCTGATGATCCGCCTCGCCACAGTAGAAACAGGTGCCAATGATCCGCTTCGCCACAGTAGAAACAGGTGCTTCTCAGACGTCTTTGGACCCTCATGGTAACCCCAAGCTGCATAGGTTCCTCTTGATGATTCTCAACCAGGGATCTCAGGAGAGTCGGGGAAGAGTCTGATGTTCTCTCTGTCTTTCTCTGAGTCGTTGGTCCAGTCTTGTGGCTAACGTCATTGTCAGTTCTAAGGTGTCGGTATGGATAGCTGACTAACATTTCTTTCATGTCCTCGGATAATCCCAATCTAAATTGGCTCTTGAGCGCTGGGTCTTTCCAGCCAGAAGGAACGCACCACTTACGAAATTCGGTGCAGTAATCCTCAGTGGGGCAATTACCTTGCCGGAGAGACCTCAACTGACTCTCATCCATAGCTTCCTTATCAAGTTCATCGTATAATAAACCTAAGGCCTGAAAAAATACTTCCACTGACATCAGACAGGGAGAGTCTGGGGGAAGAGAAAATGCCCACTCTTGCAGGTCCCCTTGCAACAGCGAGATAACAATCCCGACTCTCTGCTGCTCAGAGACCGAAGAGTGTGGGCATAACAGAAAGTAGAGTTTGCAGCCCTCTTTAAAAGTCAGAAAAAAATTAAGTTCCCCCGAAAAACGGTTGGGTATTTTAATCTGGGGTTCGAGGTTTTGTATACAGGGAGCCGCTACAGGGGCGGCTTTTCCTGTGTGACCTGGGCCATGTTGTGCATCTGGTCTGTCAGGACCCGCATCCGCTCCATGGTTAATATGGGCCTGTGATTCTGTCACGTATTCAGGGGTATTTGCAGCCCTGAATTCCACCCCACCTCTGACCCTGCCTACTTGCATGGCCCGTCCTATGCAGCGGTGTACAAGTAGTTGACGTTCCCTAACCTAGGTACGTGCAGGGGCGTACAGGTAGGGGAAACAACAGGAAAAAATAATAAAAATTCATAAAAGAATTCTGTCCAATTGCATACAAATGGTGTAATTAAAAAGTACAACTTGTCCCCCAAGAAACATGTCTTCACAAAGCTGTGTGAAAAGATGAGTAAAAAGTTATGACTATTGAAAGGCAGGGAGGAGAAAGTGAAAATGAGAAAATGAAAATTGTTTATGGTGACAAGGGGTTAAAGAACAATGGCTTCTCCTGCTACAACATGATCCCGCGATAAGACAGAAGCACCCCTCTCAATATAAAGAAAGTTCATCATGTGTGCTGACTGAACCTTTTTTCTTTGACCATAGGGAGCGCTCTCTTGTGCTCTAAGAAGATTTTATATTGGAGAGATTTTCACCATATTTTCTGCCTTCTATTCCTCTGTACGGTGCAGGGGAATATATTGCTTGTATACAAGACAAGGAGATAAGTAAACACCCCCTGAATAATGACATCAATTTTACAGAAAAAAGTTACAAGAATGTAAATATGTGATTGCATTTATGATTTAAAGAACCAAACATCATTCAAGAATGAAATGCTTTTGTCCAGTCCGAGCATTGATCTCAGGAGTTATCTGACATTTACTTATATCAAGAAGTTTATTATTTATTCCTCTCTGAAATGTAATTGGCAAATATTTCCTTGCATTTTTTGCTAGTAAGCAAGCAGTGGAGGTTGAAATGAAAGAACCCATGCTTTAAACTCAGGTTGCGGTTTTTCACGGCTATCAGACAGAATGTAAAAGTTTCCCAGCTATGACCAATGAGTCTCGGCTCAAATAGAAATAGATCCATGAAAATGTTTGCATTAGTTCACATGCTAATTTAATTCAGATTTTAAAAAGCTTCATAAAGTTTAATTTCAGTTTTTGTAACACACATGATAGGGGATGTCCCACCAAAAAGTAAAATTATGTAGAGGAGGGGGAGGTAAAAAATAAAATAAATAAAAAGCCTCTCTCACTTTTTGGCAGCTCCCAACCATACTATTTCTGGTTTCCACCAGACATGCAATTCTGCCATTCCCATTCATATGACTGCTGCAGGAATTCACTGGCTTCAGCTGGCAAGTCTGTAAGAACAGAATACCACTGCAAAGACACAGGAACTTAAGTGCTAGAATGGCAGACTTTTAGAGGGTAAGTGCTCCTTTTTTTGGAATGTGTAAGGGCAGTGAAACTGACCATTTTAGTACTACACTTTAATTACTAAAATTGTAAATTCTAGTTTAAAAAAAATGGCTTCAAAGTGTCCCATTTTGTGCAATGTTCCCTGTCTTCTGTTTACAGTAGTTAAGTGTGGAAACGTACTCCACACTGACTGCTGCTGCCCTCTCTGCATCCCCCTCTCTTTCTCTCTCTCTCTCTCTCTCTCTCTCTCTATATATATATATATATATATATACACATTACAGACCAAAAGTTTGGACACACCTTCTCATTCAAATAGTTTTCTGGATTTTCATGACTATGAAAATTGTAGATTCACACTGAAGGCATCAAAACTATGAATTAACACATGTGGAATTATATTCTTAACAAAAAAGTGTGAAACAACTCAAAATATGTCTTATATTCTAGGTTCTTCAAAGTAGCCTCCTTTTGCTTTGATTACTGCTTTGCACACTCTTGCCATTCTCTTGATGAGCTTCAAGAGGTAGTCACCTGAAATGGTTTTCACTTCACAGGTGTTCCCTGTCAGGTTTAATAAGTGGGATTTCTTGCCTTATAAATGGGGTTGGGACCATGAGTTGTGTTGGGCAGAAGTCAGGTGGATACACAGCTGATAGTCCTACTGAATAGACTGTTAGAATTTGTATTATGGCAAGAAAAAAGCAGCTAAGTAAAGAAAATGAGTTAATAAATGAAGGTCAGTCAGTCCGAAAAATTGCAGTCGCAAAAACTATCAAGCGCTACAAAGAAACTGGCTCACATGAGGACCGCGACAGGAAAGAAAGACCAAGAGTCACCTCTGCTGCAGAGGATAAGTTCATCCGAGTCACCAGCCTCAGAAATCTCAGGTTAACAGCAGATCAGATTAGAGACCAGGTCAATGCCACATTCTAGCAGCAGACACATCTCTACAACAACTGTTAAGAGGAGACTGTGTGCAGCAGGCCTTCATGGTAAAATAGCTGCTAGGAAACCACTGCTAAGGACAGGCAACAAGCAGAAGAGACTTGTTTGGGCTAAAGAACACAAGGAATGGACATTAGACCAGTGGAAATCTGTGCTTTGGTCTGATGAGTCCAAATTTGAGATCTTTGGTTCCAACCACCGTGTCTTTGTGCGACGCAGAAAAGGTGAATGGATGGCCTCTACATGCCTGGTCCTCACCATGAAGCATGGAGGAGGAGGTGTGATGGTGTGGGGGTGCTTTGCTGGTAACACTGTTGGGGATTTATTCAAAATTGAAGGCATACTGAACCAGCATGGCTACCACAGCATCTTGCAGCGGCATGCTATTCCATCCGGTTTGCGTTTAGTTGGACCAGGCTGTGTAAGGCTATTTGACCAAGAAGGAGAGTGATGGGGTGCTATGCCAGATGACCTGGCCTTCACAGTCACCAGACCTGAACCCAATTGAGATGGTTTGGGGTGAGCTGGACCGCAGAGTGAAGGCAAAAGGGCCAACAAGTGCTAAGCATCTCTTGGAACTCCTTCAAGACTGTTGGAATACCATTTCAGGTGACTACCTCTTGAAGCTCATCAAGAGAATGCCAAGAGTGTGCAAAGCAGTAATCAAAGCAAAAGGTGGCTGCTTTGAAGAATCTAGAATATAAGACATATTTTCAGTTGTTTCACACTTTTTTGTTAAGTATATAATTCCACATGTGTTAATTCATAGTTTTGATGCCTTCCGTGTGTATCTACAATTTTCATAGTCATGAAAATACAGAAAACTCTTTGAATGAGAAGGTGTGTCCAAACTTTTGGCCTGTACTGTATATATATAACTATATATACAGTGCCTTGCGAAAGTATTCGCCCCCCCCCCCGGAACTTTTCAACCTTTTGCCACATTTCAGACTTCAAACAAAACGATATAACATTTAAAATTTTTGATGAAGAATCAACAACAAGTGGGTCACAATTGTGAAGTTGAATGAAATTTATTGTATTATTAAAATTTTTTTTGTAATAATAAAACTGAAAAGTGGAGAGTGTTTGTGAATAGCAGTTTTCAGCTCTTTCCACATATTCTCAATTAGATTCAGGTCTGGACTTTGACTTGGCCATTCTAAGACCTGGATACATTTATTTTTGAACCATTCCATTGTAGATTTTGCTTTATGTTTGGGATCATTGTCTTGTTGGAAGATAAATCTCTGTCCTAGTCTCAGGTCTTTTGCAGACTCCAACAGGTTTTCATCCAGAATGGTCCTGTATTTGGCTCCATCCATCTTCCCATCAATTTTAACCATCTTCCCTGTCCCTGCTGATGAAAAGCAGGCCCAAACCATGATACTGCCACCACCATGTTTGACAGTGGGTATGGTGTGTTCAGGATGATGAGCTGTGTTGCTTTTATGCCAAATATATCATTTTGCATTGTTTCCAAAAAGTTGGATTTTGGTTTCATCTGACCAGAGCACCTTCTTCCACATGTTTGGTGTGTCTCCTAGGTGGCTTGTGGCAAACTGTAAACAAGACTTTTTTATGGATATTTTTGAGAAATGGCTTTCTTCATGCCACTCTTCCATAAAGGCCAGATTTGGGAAGTGTTGGACTGATTGTTCTATGGACAGACTCTCCCACCTCAGCTGTAGATCTCTGCAGTTCATCCAGAGTGATCATGGGCCTCTTGGCTGCATCTCTGATCAGTCTTCTCCTTGTTTGAGATGAAAGTTTAGAGGGACGGCTGGGTCTTGGTAGATTTGCAGTGGTCTGATACTCCTTCCATTTCAATATGATTGCTTGCATAGTGCTCCTTGGGATGTTTAAATCTTGGGAAATCTTTTGGTATCCAAATCCGGTTTTAAACTTCTCCACATCAGTATCACGGATCTGCCTGGTGTGTTTCTTGGTCTTCATGATGCTCTCTGTGCTTTAAAAAGAACCCTGAGACTATCACAGAGCAGGTGCATTTATACGGAGACTTGATTACACACAGGTGGATTCTATTTATCTTCATCAGTCATTTAGGACAACATTGGATCATTCGGAGATCCTCAATGAACTTCTGGAGCGAGTTTTCTGAACTGAAAGTAAATGGGCCGAATAATTTTGCACGCCCAACTTTTCAGTTTTATTATTATAAAAAAAAGTTTAAATGATCCAATAAATTTAGTTCCACTTCACAATTATGAAGCACTTATTGTAGATTCTTCACCAAAAATTTAAAATGTTATATCTTCTTGTTTGAAGCCTGAAATGTGGCAAGAGGTTGAAAAGTTCCAGGGGGCCGAATACTTTCGCAAAGCACTGTAAATATGGAGCGAAGCAGTGAGGGCAGCAGCAGTCAGTGTGGAGTGTGTCTGCAACGTTAAGAGACAGGAAGCGTTGCTAATGCACAAAATAGCAACTTTAGAGCCTTTTGTAATATAAATGTATGATTTCAGTAATTAAATACTGTATTATATCAGAAAAAATGGACAGTATCACTGCCCCTACATATTAGAATATATATATATATGTAGGGTAACACTTTATTTTTGGTCAGACAGCCCTTTAATCTGTATTGCCAGTGACTGCTCATTGCTCATGTGTCACCTACTTTCCACCAAAAATTAGGACTTTGTAGATCAGTAGTCAAGGCAATTGGACCTTACCCATTTTAGTCAGCAACAAGTGGTAACATCTCATTTGTGATGCTCATATAGACCAGATGATCATACTGAAACTGCCCTAGAACTTACCAACCAAAAGGTTGGAATGCTAAGCTGGGCTCTCACCACATTACATTTGAGCCTTTTGTCCAAATAATACATCAGGAGTGTATTCTGAATTACAGTATACCTCAGAATGAAGAGTTTGACATATGGCCTGTATTTGTATACTGTGCCATAGATAGTCTACAGAACTCTATGGTACAAGACATCCATACAGCAAAAAAAGGTATTCTGATACATAAAAAATGATCAGTTAGCTTCTTGATAAAATCTACTTTTTATTTTTCCTAAAAAAAATGTAGGAACTGTCAGTGGTAATTGAAGTACATATTTTTTAGTATCAGGAAGCATTTTTCCTCAAAGAAGATCTCCACTTTGGATAATCCCTACTTGTTGAAAAGGACTCTTGATGACAAGCTGATCCCAAAGTGTCCCCATGGTGGATTTTTCTGAAGTAGTAGGTGTTCAATTTCACTGCAGGGCAACCACAGGAAAAATTAAGTGCCCATTCAAATCAAAGGGTTGTCTGTGTGATGGAGAACAGGACAGGTCCTTCCAGAGTGAGTGACCCTCTTTGCAACCACCCTCAGCTCTGGCCAAAAGACCTACTAGGGTATATGAACATTTGTTTTCTAATCTACATGTTTACAGGGGATACTTTCTGAATGTTATGACATAATGTAAGTATACTAGATCAGTGAATCATGAAACACCTAACACAATATTGTCTTTCCTTGATCAAGAGTATTAAATAATTGTTCAAATGAACTATAACCAGATGGCATTTAGTTAACCGCAGAAACAAAAGACAAAGTTAGTCAGCACATCCTGCAAAATGAAGTGAAAAACAGGTGCGCATCCCCATGGCTGAAAATACAAAAGTGAAAGCAAACACAATTCAACAGCACTCTGCAAAAATAGAATACATAAATGAATTCTGGATTTGCTATATAAAATGAATATGAGGTTGTTAGCAAATATCTTTTGATCAAAATAATGTGTGCCCATCCACCACAGCAAAGTGAGCACTTTTTAACGGGACCCTATGCTATATGATCTATATCTATATCTCTCCTTGTGCCAACAGGGCTAAAGCAAATTTAGGAAGTGCAGGCTAAAGCTATATACTGCACAAATTATAAACATCCTGTTTGAAAGATGGGTTTGTTAGAAGTGCATAACCAAAAATTTAGGCAGCCACAGGACTAAATGCATAATCCAGAAACAAAAGACATGTATACAGTGCAAAGTGTATACAGTGCATTGGAATTTCTTCAGACTCTTTCACTTTTTAAAATTTTCTTATGTTGCAAAAAAATCTAATTTTCCTCATCAATCTGCAGTCAATCCGAGAAAGTAAAAACATACTTTTAGAAATGTTCAAAAAATTATTAAAAAGAAAACACAAAAATTTTGCATGGACATAAGTATTCAGACCCTTCCTTTGCTATGTCACTTGAAACTTAGCTCTTTAGGCCTCCCATTAATCCTCTTTGAGATGTTTCTACACCTTGATTGGCATTCATATGTGGTAAATTCAGTTTATTGTACATTATTTGGAAAGACACAGCCTTATCTGTATAAAGTCTCATAGTTGAACATGCAAAACAGAGCAAAATCCACGCTATGAGGAGGAGAGAACTGCTTGTAGAGCCCAGAAACATGATTGTTTGCAGACACAGATCTGGAAAAGGGCACAAAAAAATCTTCTGCATTGAAAATTCCCAAGAACATAGTGGCCTCCCTAACAGGAAGAAGTTTGGAACAGCTAGAACTGCAAATGTTCTTGAGTGGCCTAGCCAGAGCCCTGATTTGACTATAAATATCTATATAGAGACCTAAAAATAGCTGTCCACCAATGGTCCCCGTCAAACCTGACAGAGCTTGAGAGAATCTGCAAAGAAGAATGTGCAGCGACTGGGCTGCAGGGGCGCATTTAAGTGTGGGTGGCCAGATGAGTGCAGTAATCATGCTCATGGTTTTCTGACGCTCTCTAGGCTGACATGGAAGTGACGGAGAAGTGACTCTGGGCAGTGACGGGTAGGGCGCACCGGTTCTTCCTTTCGGGGCACACTCTGGTTCTGGGGTTCTCCTGCCTGATGGCAGTTTAGGTGCCCTTGATGTTGTTGTTGTACAGTGCGAGGCAGAGTCCCGGTTATTGTGACACCGGCATCTAATGGTGCAAATGTAGTGTGGTATAATGATGAGAACGGAGTTAGTATAACTGGGGGAGGAATGGAAGGAGGAACTAGAACAGATCAGAAGGAAAGGTGTAGGGTAAACAATTTACATCAACCTCTTAATTGTATGTACACTAATGCCAGAAGCCTAGCTAATAAAACTGGTGAACTGGAATTAGTGATGTGTGAGGAGAACTATGACATAGTGGGAGTAACTGAGACATGGCTGGATGATAGCTATGACTGGGCAGTTAACGTACAGGGTTACAATCTTTTTAGAAAGGATCGTCAAAACCGGAGAGGGGGAGGGGTCTGCCTTTATGTAAAGTCCTGTCTAAAGCCCACACTGCGGGAAGATATAAGTGAGGGACATGAAGATGTGGAGTCACTGTGGGTAGAAATAAATGGAGCCAAAAACAATAATAAAATACTAATAGGGGTTTATTATAAACCACCCAATATATCAGAGACCACAGAAAATCTACTTCTAAACGATATAGACGAGGCGGCAAATCATAATGAGGTTGTTATTATGGGGGACTTCAACTACCCAGATATAGACTGGGAAACTGAAACCTGTACATTTCATAAAGGAAACAGGTTCTTGGCAATAACCAAAGACAATTACCTTTCCCAACTGGTTCAGGACCCAACTAGAGGGACGGCCATACTGGACTTAGTATTAACCAATAGACCTGACAGAATAACAGATGTGCAGGTCGGGGACACCTGGGAAACAGTGACCATAACATAATAACCTTCCAATTGTCATTCAAAAGAGTGTTTCTTCAGGGAGGAACAAAAATACCAAACTTCAAAAAAGCTAAATTTAGCCAACTAAGAGAGGCCATAGGCCTAACTAACTGGGACAAAGTCCTTAAAAATAAAAATACAGCCACAAATGGGATATTTTAAAAGCATCCTAATATCTAATTGTGAGAGGTACATACCTTATGGGAATAAAAGGTTAAGGAACAAGAAAAAACCAATGTGGATAAATAGAGCTGTAAAGAAAGCAATAAATGACAAACATAAAGCATTTAAATCACTAAAACAGGAGGAGAGCGAGGAAGCATTGAAAAACTATAAGGAAAAAAATAGAATATGTAAAAGACAAATAAAAGCAGCCAAACTAGAGACTGAGAGATTAATCGCCAAAGAGAGTAAAACTAACCCTAAAATGTTCTTCAATTATATAAATACTAAAAAGTATAAACCTGAAGGTGTCGGCCCCTTACAGAGTAATGAGGGGGGAGTTGCAGAGAGCGATGAGGAGAAAGTGAAGCTACTAAATAACTTTTTCTCCACTGTATTCACTGAGGAAAATAAACTGTCAGATGAAATGCAGAGTATAAATTCCCCTTTAAAAGTGTCCTCTCTGACCCAGGAAGAGGTACAGCAACGTCTTAAAAATATTAAAATAGACAAATCACCAGGACCGGATGGCATACACCCCCGTATCCTAAGAGAATTAAGTAATGTCATCGACAGACCCTTATTTCTGATATTTAAGGACTCTATACTGACGAGGAGTGTTCCACAGGATTGGCACATAGCAAATGTGGTGCCAATATTCAAAAAAGGTCCAAAAACAGAGCCCGGAAACTATAGGCCGGTAAGTTTAACTTCTGTTGTGGGTAAACTGTTTGAAGGTTTTCTGAGAGATGCTATCTTGGAGTACCTCAATGAAAATAAGCAAATAACTCCGTATCAGCATGGCTTCATGAGGGATCGGTCATGTCAAACCAATTTAATCAGTTTCTATGAGGAGGTAAGTTCTAGACTGGACCACGGCAAATCAATGGATGTCGTATATCTGGACTTCTCCAAAGCATTTGACATGGTACCACATAAAAGGTTAGTATACCACAGTATACCACAGAGGTCTGTATTGGGTCCTATTCTCTTCAATATATTTATTAATGATATTGTAGAAGGTTTGCACAGTAAAATATCAATTTTTGCAGATGACACTAAACTGTGTAAAGTAATTAACACAGAGGAGGACAGTGCACTGCTACAGCAGGATCTGGATAGACTGGAGGCTTGGTCAGAAAAGTGGCAGATGAGGTTTAACACTGCCAAATGTAAGGTTATGCATATGGGGAAGGAATAATGCAAGTCACCAGTACATACTAAATGGTAAAGCACTGGGTAACTCTGACATGGAAAAGGACCTAGGAATTTTAGTGAACAGCAAACTAAGCTGTAGAAGCCAGTGCCAGACAGCTGCTGCCAAGGCCAATAAGATAATGGGTTGCATCAAAAGGGGCATAGATGCCCGTGATGAGAACATAGTCCTGCCACTTTACAAATCACTAGTCAGACCACACATGGAGTACTGTGTACAGTTCTGGGCTCCTGTGAACAAGGCAGACATAGCAGAGCTGGAGAGGGTTCAGAGGAGGGCAACTAAAAGTAATAACTGTAATGGGTGAACTACAGTACCCAGAAAGATCAAAATTAGGGTTATTCACTTTAGAAAAAAGACGACTGAGGGGAGATCTAATAACTATGTATAAATATATCAGGGGTCAGTACAGAGATCTCTCCCATCATCTATTTATCCCGAGGACTGTGCCTGTGACGAGGGGACATCCTCTGCGTCTGGAGGAAAGAAGGTTTGTACATAAACATAGAAGAGGATTCTTTACGGTAAGAGCAGTGAGACTATAGAACTCTCTGCCTGAGGAGGTGATGATGGTAAGTTCACTAAAAGAGTTCAAGAAGGGCCTGGATGTATTTCTGGAGGGTATTACAGGTTATAGTTACTAGAGAGGGGTTTTTGATCCAGGGAGTTATTCTGATTGCCTGATTGGAGTCGGGAAGGAATTTTTCCCCCTAAAGTGAGGAAAATTGGCTTCTACCTCACAGGGTTTTTTTTTTGCCTTCCTCTGGATCAACTTGTAGGAAAACAGGCTGAACTGGATGGACAGATGTCTTTTTTCGGCCTTACAAACTATGTTAGTATAACAAAACCAAAGCACTTTACTGAAGCTGGTCAGCAGTTGATCCACACAAGCTCTATTCACATGAAATGCATTCTTTACAATCAACCGAAGTAGTTCCCAAAGGTTATATATGGAGGCTAGCATCTCTCACACACACAATCAGAATGGTTAATCTCTCCCTTTTCCTGGCCTAAATGGATTCAATTTTTCTATCATCAGATATAAATAAGTGTAAGTATATTATATCCACAGTATCCTCAGAGGAATATAGTTTCTGAACAGGGGGGCATCCTATCCTTTGGTTATGGTGGGCAGCTAGTAGCTTACAGTGTTTCCACCAAATGCAGAGGAGGCTGTAGCCAAATTATTGGTGATTACCTTCTTTGCCAAAGTCTGCAATCCCTTTCTGTCGGCTAAACCATCTAAAGATCTTTTCCATTCTGAGGGCTGGCACATAAGTTGCTAATAGGCTGTAGGGGAATGGAATCTCCGTAGAGGAGCTGCTTCTTGCTCCTCTGAGGTATTCACTACTTAGCAGTCAGCCATTAACTCCAGAATCTTCTTCCTAGAGAGGAAGGGTGGAGCCAGCCCTGTCTAACCTCATGGGACCTCCCTATACAACCTTATGGGATTTTTAGTACATGCACATAATCTATGAAATACAGTGATATTAACACTTTCAATGCATTGCAGGGTATTTCTTCACATTGCATATGACCAAAAATCCCCAAATTAAAGTGTGCAAGCCTTGTGAAATCATACCAAAAAAGACTGGAGGCTGTAATCATTGCCAAAGGCGCTTCAACTAAGTCTTCGGTGAAGGGTTTGAATACTTTACATACTTGATATTTTCATCATCTTTTTCAATAAATTAGCAAAGATTTTGAACATTCTGACGGTCATTTAACAAGCCAGATATGTCAGGTTTTTGGTCTGAAAATATTGAAAGACATGCCAATTGCGACAGGTCACAAAAAAGTTGCATCCTATGCCAGGCAGCCCCCTAGTGTATTTTTTAAGATTATGTCACCAAATACATGGCGACTGTGCACCGTTTCATAAATTTGGTGAATTTACACGTTAAGCAGACTTAAAAGTGACACGAAAACAATCTCAAATGATAAATGACCCCCTCTGTTTTTACTTGCTCATTATATATTGAGTGTAGAATGATGGGGGGAAATTTTACCTTTTTTTAATTTTAGCACAAGGCCGCAACATAACAAAATGTGCAAAATATTAAAGGGTCTGAAGACTTTCCAAATGCACTATAAGTGTAGCCTGCTCTCCTTGAATTCATTTGAGGAGGCCTGTTGGCACAAGGAGAGGTAGCATATAGAGTAAGTTTCTGTCCAAAAGAGGTCACCTTGCCTTGGTAGACATGCACAAATGGTATTAACTACTGATCCAAGTATGATTGTTTTGGTACCAATCTTCCCAACCTCCAATCAGTGAAAAACTTCAAGCTTCATATTTTTGATTTTACCACCATGGATAACTTTTTCTTGACCGAATAATTGAAATAAAAGAGACCTTATATGGAACTTCTCAATATACGGTAATGAAATGTTAGGATGAATGGTTTTCTATTCTGGCTATTGATGAATGATTATGTTATTCTGTCCTATGCTGCAGGGATACAATAATTGCAGCACTTTCCTTTTATACATTATACATTTATTGACAGAAATGGTGTTGTCAGGGACATTCTGGCCTTGGAGCTGTTATTGGATTAAAAATGCACTTAATAACTTAATAATTTTTTACTGATAAATTAACATAAAAATGCCTCTTCTCCTTTAGAATTGTTGACATGTATATAACCCACATCTGCATAGTTATATAATATTACATTATGGATTTATGGATGCAAGAAGTCCTTGTCTTGGACCCATTGGAAACTGTGAAAAGTTCAAGGTGTTTTGCTTTCATCTTACACATTCAAATTTCAATAGAACTGGTTATATGTGTGTCTAACCTGAATTTAACAAGCACTAACAAGCACTACCTTGATAGAAAAAGGTTTAGTATAGCATTTATAGCAGTCACACTCACCCTGCAGTGCTTGAGGGTGTCTAAAGCAGTGGTCCTCAACTCCAGACCTCAGGGCCCACCTACCAGTCATGTTTTCAGGATTTCCTTAGTATTGACCAGGTGATATAATTAGTGTCCATGCATCAGGACTGACCACAGGTATTCATTCTGTGGGATATTCCCAAATCCTGCCCGGCAGGTGGGCCCTGAAGACTGGAGTTGGGGAACCCTGGTCTAAAGGACCCTCCGACACATAGGAAGACACCATAAATACCACATAATAGGTGGGGTGCCATTACATTTCCATTGGGGCCCATGAACATCATTTCATGCATCTCTGTATTGCAGATGTCTAAATATTGCATTTTACAGTTGTCATATTAAAAATTTGCAATATTTTTTTCTGGAAAATGTTGAGGTGAGGACTAACTTCCCGCACCCCAACATACACTTCTAGCACTGAGATGTAACAGACACAGCAGTTGTGCCCACGTCATCAGCAATAAGAGCCAGCTGTAATATACAGCCAGGCTTCCACTCCAAAGGCAAGGACTGGAGTTAGCTCTGATGCTGTGCATTTAACCCCTTAACCTGTTTGGACAGAGAGAGGTGGTTTACTTAGTCACTCCATCGCCCAACCCCCACAATGCAGTCTCTGTGTGTGAATGGTTATTTATTTACTGAATATCCTTCAGACTTTCACTCATCCATATTTAAATTGCTCTGATAAATTGTGCCACTCATATTGATTTCTTTCAAAATATAGGCATCAAAGTAATTTGGAGATTCTGGGGTCCCAAGCAAAATCTGCTTAACAAGGCCCTCCATCTATCATGTGCCATTTATACTAAGTGTATTCTTTTATATGGCTGAGGGACCTTTGGGCTATCAGGCACCAGTCTGATTGAAAACTCCCCCCTAATAGCTGCATTACTGTACCCCTTATAAATCTGTGAGCCATAAGCTGATCAATGTGGGACTGGACTTGTATCCAGTATCTCCAGGTCTTAAAGTGGTTGTCTCACTTCTGAAAATTGCATTTATTATGTAGATGAAGTTAATAAAAGGCACTTATTAATATATTGTGATTGTCCATATTGCCTCCTTTGCTGGCTGGATTCATTTTTCCATCCAAGGACTCCATCTTCCTTATACACTTTCCATTTCCATGGTTATGACCACCCTGCAATCCAGCAGTGGTGGCCTTGCTTGCACACTATAAGAAAATATACTAGCCTATGTGTGCTCCCATGGTCTTGGCCACCAGAGAGGCGGGTGCTTTTTCCTATAGTGTGCAAGTATGACCACCACTGTTGGATTGCAGGGTGGTCATACCCATAGAAACGATATGGATGAATGAATATGGATAATAACAATACATTGGTAAGTGGCTTGTATTAACTTTCTCTATATGATAAATCCCATTTGCTGAAGTGAGACAACCCCTTTAAGAGTAACAGGGACCTCTTGCCCCTTTCTCACCGTTTGTTTTGGCAGTAGCTATACATTTGCTTTACAACCAACATTTTAATCTGGTTCTGCTATCAACCTCCTTAGTGTGGTGTTTGCTGTTAGTTTGCTGTTTTTTTTTTATGTTTTTTTTAATTGTCTGACCTTTAAATACATTTAGTATCTGTGCCTCTTTGTTGGGTATAATGATACCTCTGTGCAGTTTATTTTCAGATTCTTGAATCCTAATCCAGTGGCTTTGTTTGAGTGCATTCTGGGATTTGTCGTTCTATGGTCTTGTTGTCTGTATTGTAGTTTTGTTTTTGTGGGTTCCTCTTCCTGTTTGCTGTTTTGGTTTTGTGATTTTCTTCTAATCTCAAAAGGTAACTGCCTATATGTGTATGGTTCAATTAAAACATTACTTTTAATTAGAGATATTTAGAAGAATAGAGATATATTCAGAAATAAGTTCACTTATGGAAGATATAAACAAACAAAAGTAGCCGTGCACCTTAGTGCCCTTGAACCACCAAGGATACTAGAATACTTGAAGGCAGGCAACATCTACACCTTCATGCGTTGGTCAAACAACTATTAGTACGCGGTGACACTAAATCAAAAAGGAATAAACCAACAGTCCTACCACATCCGTGCAGGTGAGGTCGATAGTCCTTTGTTTAGTCTTAAACTCCAATAGAGGTGATCCGGTATGGGTGCACAAGGAAAATGGTTCAGGGGAAACATACAACCATCCCTAGGAAGCCCTATAGGGGGGTGCTACTATGGCCCTGATATAGCCTAAACATGGAGCACTCGCCCTGACAAGGGCGACCCCATCCGGAACCTGTCCCTCCAATAGGAGACCCTGGATTGCCCTATAATAATTTCCCTACATGCACGTTTCGCAAAAGAAAGCTGCTCATCAGGGGAAATAAACTTATTAGTAGGGTAGTAAGCGGCCCAGTAAAATACATGGAGGCAAAAATAATGGGAAGCATCCAAGGATGATGCTGGAGACACTGTTAGATAATGGTGTCCCCCAAAATCAATTTAGGTTGGAACTGATGGTGTCCAAGCTAAAAATAGGAACAATCTCCGGTAAGGACTGATGGTGTCCAAACCCGAGTGTGGGGCTCCCAGGGGGCTAGTGGGCAGATACTGTCAGCCAACTTTTGTTTGTTTATATCTTCCATAAGGGAACTTATTTCAGAATATATCTCTATTCTTCTAAATATCTTTAATTAAAAGTTATGTTTTAATTGAACCATACACATATAGGCAGTTACCTTTTGAGATTAGTTGACTTAACCTGGTAACGATTATTACTGCACCATCATTGGTGTCATTTTGAGATTTGTCCGTGATTTTCTTGCTGTCTTGTTGGACTTTGCCAGTTCATTGCCAGCTTTAGCTAGGTTTTATTCCTCTTTAGCTAGGTTTTATTATTGTGAGCCAAAACCTGTAGTGAAGCCTACACAGAGATTAGGTATAAGGAAAAGATCTTCTCCTGTTCTGTGTTTTTCACCCACACCTGGTTTTGGCTCACAATAACTGATGGAAATAACTGACCAAATAACTGAAGTGTAAACTTGGCCTTACCTACATCCATCCCTCTCCATCTGTATGTTAATGCCTTCTGCTGTCTGTGCCATTGACAGACTACATATTCATCATACTTTGCCATCCTCCTCCAATTTTCTGTAAAGAGTTTATTGAGTTTATTATCTTCTATTTGTAGCCTGTGAATCTGATACACGCTTACTAATACTAATAGACATAGTTAGGTATTGGGGAAGGCTAGTTCTATAGGTGAAGTCAACTTCTGCAGTCTTGCAAACAACTGCCGTTGTTACACCAGGAAAACTGTGTGTGCCTAAGGCCCCATTCACACGACCGTATGTTCATTTCCATATCTTATCCGCATTTTTGCGGATAAAAACACACCGTGTGCATTCCGCATCCTTATATTACGGAAGTTCTCCCACAAAAAAAAGGAAACATGTCCTATACTTGGCCGCAAAACACGTCCGTAGCCCCATTAAAGTCAATGGGTCAGCAAAATTACGGAACACTACGGAAGACTTTCCGTATGTCTTCCGTTCCGTTTTTATACGGATCACGGCTTACATACGGTCGTGTGAATGGGACCTTATTTTCTCTGCAACATGTACAACATTTTTTACCCAAGTTTATTGTCATTGTCTGAACCTGGCCAAATATGACTATGTAGCCGAGAAAAAAAAAATCTCCTCGGAGAAGTGAAACCTTCCCTGGTTTGAAGTGATATAAGAGAAAACAGAAATAAGCAGCTTTCAGCACCAGTTTGATTAGTTCCTACTAATTCAATCCTTGTTATAGAAGCAATTGTACTTATTTATATCCCATGGAAAGATAATATTTTAAGGTCCACTGCTTTTCTGCTTAACAGATACTTGATATGTATCTGTTAAATTAATGTTGTTATCACGATTACTTTACCAGCACAGAACATGATGGGAATCTACCCTAAGGCTCAATGTTTCTAACAAGTAGGACATAAAACTCATAAATTAAAAACCAACAAAACTTTGCAAACAGATTTGTAAAGCTGAATGTTAAGTGGTTTTGTCAGAAGTCTGAGTATGACTTTTTACATTGATTACTGGACCTAATAGAAGCATTTTACTGCTATTAAGATAGTAGTATAGAACTTTAAATATTTGTTTGGACTAGAAATGAGCGAATCTATTCGCCGCTTCGTAGATTCATATCAAATTATCCATTTTGCCTACTCCAAAGCGAATCCGGATTTTGTCAGATTCGCTTCATATTATTCGTAAATGTTCTTAAAATTTTGAACGTTAATGCTACGTACGCAATGTATGCAACGTACACATTCTTCTTTCCCCCTCCACCGGCCCCCCGAAGTGGGAAAATGACGATACGCCCCCCTCAAGAGCGGGAAAGTGAACATATGCTCCCCTCAGAAGCGGGAAAAACCAGCCCGGCCCACCAGGAACTAACTATTTGCACGTATAGGGAGTGAAGACTTCTCCCTCATTACTCCGCCCTCCTCACCAGTTCAAGCTAGCGGTGAACAAGATCCAGAATCAGACCACAGCAAACAGCATGGCGAAAGAACTGCGACCCAAGTGGGGAGAGATGGTCTTTGGGGACGAGTACCCCAAACCACCACCCGCTCCAGAGATCAGAGCGGCACAACCATGCAAGACAGTCTCACCGGCTCCTGACTCCATATTCGCCTTGCCGGCTGGTGCGGCGGAAGCGGCTGGAGCATCCACTTCGCCGCCCAGGAAGAGAACAACACCTTCCATTCAGCAGAACCCGATTGTGCCAGCATCGGTGATGGCCCACGCCCAGACACTATGGCACTACAAGAATGCAGTGGAAGACTGGGTCATCCAAGTACTGGACCATCCAAGGCTGGGAGACGCTACACTGGAGTGGTGAAAGGGAACCGTCCTGTGGTTTTCTGTAGAGCAAGACTCTGCATTCCTGGCGGATGACGAGGATGGCAAGGAGTACTTGTGGGCCGCAGGTCAGTAAAACGGCCGTACCTGCCCCAACCTCGTCACAGCTTGTATGTGGGGGATCAGGTATAATACACCCCCATGGCATACCTGAAAGGCCCCTTTGCTACCGGGGTTACTGTATTACGTAAGCCCCTGGTCCCTGCATCACCACCTGAAGTTTGGCCAGAGAAACCACCAGGCAAAGTACCGGTGCGCTGCCTTCAGGAGTCACCAGATAGCACCCTCCGTTTCAGGGAGAAGCTACAGCCAGAGCCTCTGATCCCTGGACTGCTAGTGCCACCACCATCACAGTCCTTTCAGCTGGGTCAGCTGACGACTTCATCATTTACGTTCCAGTCCACGGTGATCCTCCAGAACTACTGAAAGATGAAACCAGCAGCAGCCAGGGGAGCTGGGGCTTCTTCCCTGGGTGCAACCTTGCCTCAACCGCTGCAGCCAGAAGACCTTTTTCAGGTACTGCAATGTGTCCTATTATGCACTTATTGTATGGTGTTTTTTAGTAAATTATACACTTAGCAGGATAGCTAGCACCTTACTTTTCTACCTCATATGGACTGCCTCTAAAGACTGTATGCCGCGGCCTAGCCTCATGCGTATGACGCAATCGCGAGTCAATAGTACGCTCAGGATTCGTACGCACTTTGTACGCTAATGCTTATGTATTGCATACTTTTAACAACACTGATTGTATGTTCGTAATTTGTGTAGGAATGTTCCAAAACAACGATTATTTTTTTATGTAAATTCGACTGAATAAATTCGTATTAAGAATGAATCTTGTCAGAAATTTGTCAATTATTCGCCGAAGTGAATTTTGGATGATTGGCTCTTCTCTAGTTTGGACACTATGTTGCACTACTACAATGGATTTGAGTAAGATTGGCCCGATATCTCAATAATACAATAGATCCAACATTTTATTGATCTGGCTCATATACAGTAACATTTGTTAAAATTATTGTTTGCTTTGGGGAACCCAGGCCTCACCCTGGAGAACCCCTTTTGTCTGATGATCACTTGGACTGCTCGTTCAATTTAATGGTTGCAGTATAAGGGAAGACTCCATTAAGCCATGTTAAAATATGTCATCAGTGGAGCCCCATGTCTTCGTATCCTCTTTCATTGCTAGAAAAAAGTAGCCATAGTGTTACTCCTAGCATTTTGGCCCTTTGTATATAGACTCAGGGAAATTGGGATCTTTGGACTCTCTGTAGTCAGCTTATCATTGAGGGAACCCTTGTTATGGCAGCAGTCCATGCCCGCTGCTATTCCACTCCTCCTGATGGGCAAGACTACCGTCCTGTTCATCCACTCTGTAGCTCCTGGTCTCCAGTGGTTCGTTCCCATTGATATCTCATCCTCCTACCTGACTGGCCCAGCTGCCAGAACGACACTGCCGCAATTGTACCCATAAGCCCATGGCTGGCCACTCTGGTATACTTAAGGCACCTTTCCCAGTCGGAAGATGATTGAACAAATAGGTTCTAGCACCCTTGTGTCCTGCACAGGAGTGCTGTTTTTCATTTGTTTACCAGTGTACCAACTTCTGCCTGATCTTCGGATTTCACCCTGACCTCTGCCTGTTCTGACCTGACCTCTGCCTGTTCTTTGTTCTCACCTTTACTGCCCGACAAACCTTGGACTGTTTATTGGAACTCCTTTCCCGACCCTGTCCTTTTCTGACTATGTTTTTGCCTGACCCCTCAGTGGAGACTATACCAAGAGATAATGGCCTGGTGGTTCCCCTGTAGGAGACTCTAGTTCCTTGTATAGGGGTTAAAAGTGTGGCAGAGCTAGTAGGTTTACGAGGCTGTATATACACACTAGCACCAGAGACAATGCAACCACATTGCAGGCCACAGGCCATTCTGTCTTAGAGTACGACCACACGGAGCGGCCATTCTGTGGGCAGGTTGTGGCCATTCTGTGGTGGAGAACAGCATAGCCAATTAGCCCACAGCTGCCTTTCATTTAATAATGAAGACCACACCGTATAGTCTGTCTTCATTGTTAATGGCCGTGTGGCACCTTTAATGCACCTTGAAACGGACTGTTACTGGTATGGGGTTTGGCTGGTTAGGTGGGGGCACAATACGCATATTATTGCTGTTCTAGCCTGCAATCCCCTGCAGGTTATTTGACATTAAACACAGAATATTAATTAGCTATGAAATATTCACTTCTCCAACCCCAGCGCTCTCCTGCCCTACACGTGGGAGCCCTTCTTCTTCCATCTGCGTTTCCTCCTTTTCCACATTATCTAATATCAATGAGAATATGTCATCAGGAACATCCAGCTCCTCCTTTCGCTGCATCTTGCTGACTTTTCTAGGACATGGAGATTTTGAAGGATGGTTTGGAAAAGGTAAAGCCAGCAAAAGATCAGGATAGTCTTCATTAAGACCTGGCTCTCCTAAGGGGATGGTATTGGTTGGCCCGCTGGCAGTGGAATAATAAAGGCTTTCATCTTATTGGTATTGAATTACAGCTGATGTAGGAGTAAGTAAATGTAGGAATAAATAACTAAATCTGACACAGAATAAGTCTCCCTGTACTCTCCCTACACTCTTCCTGCACTCTCCCTGTATAGCCCCTGAACTCTTCCTGCACTCTCCTATATTCTTCTATTAATTGTTTTCAGCATCACTGTCCTTGCATAAGTGCTGGCCATGTCTCTCCCTATGGTCAGCTCACAAGACAATGGAGGAAACTGCGCTGGATGAAAGTTTTATAGGGCTGTGACATCACTGGGGATGGCTATCTGCAGATTGGCTGTACAGCATTATGGCTGATCTTGTGTTTCTGGGGTTGTCTCCTCTACATTTAGTTTTGCTTTGAATCATGTGCAGCTGTAATTTTAGGAAAAACTGATTAGTTACCATGAAGCACACGGAAATTTGGATTACTTGCGAATCAAAGTTTTCCTACATTGAATTCTTTGCTTTGGGGAACACGAATTATAGGTACCAAACAAACACTGATGGTCATAAAGGACAGAGGAATTTGGGGCTAATGTAGAAACTATCCCTACAAAAGACACCTACCAGGGATATGTGTTTGTAGACATTATACTGAGGAATACACACTAACTGGGCAGTCAGGTGGCCAGGATTCTGGTACTAGGTTTCATAATGCAGAGCTACACTACTAAGCTGAAAATTATTTAAAAGGGTTTTCCAACATTTTAATACTGACGACCTATCCTCTGTAAAGCTCATCAGTATCGGATCGGTGAGATTCTCTCATCCGGGACCCCCAGCAATCAGCTATTTGAGGTCCCGGGGGCTCCTGTGAACACTGCTGCCGTCTTGCAGATCACCGAGCACAGCATCGCACATTGTACAGCGGCTGTGCTTGGTATCGCACTTAGCCCCATTCACTTCTATGGAGCTGTACTGTGTCTAGGCAATGAATGTGTCTTCACTAGCCTAAAGAAAGCTGTGAGAAGGCTGCGGCACCCATAGGAGCACCAGTGCCTTTTCAAACAGCTGATCGGCAGGAGTCCAGGGTGTCAGACCCCACTGATCAGATACTAATGACCTTTACAGATGATAGGTCATCAGTATTAAAATGTCAGAAAACCCCTTTAATAGTTGGTTCTGCTTTCTGTCTGCTTTAAGGTGTTTTCTGGGAGTTTTACACTGATGACCTATCCTCTACATAATTCAACAGTATCTAATTGTGGGGGTACAACCCCTGGGACCTCAGCTGATCAGCTGTTTGAGAAGGCGGCGTTCTTGCAGTAGCGCCATAGCCTTCTCTAGCTTTCCCTAGGCCATGTTATGTCACGTTCCTCAGTCACGTGTTCTAGGCACAGTGATATCAATCAAAGCCGCTATACAATGTACAGCACCATGCTTGGTTTGCTGAGAGAAGGCTGCGAAGCTACTGTGAATGCCGGTGCCTTCTCAAACATCTGATCAGATACTGATGACCTAGCCAGAGAAAAACCCCTCTAAATTCTACTTTACATACTGTTTCAAATTCCCAAAGAAACCTGCAGTCTCTAAGGCTCCTTATTACCACATACAATATGGGAAGATTTGCATGTCAGTTGGATAATAACATGTTTCTATAGCAGTTTGTATGTCCATATTTGCTGGACCTACAAAACAATATCTTCTACTGATGATATATATTGTGTATGTATGTTCTGCCTGCAACAGCTTCATTATATTTCATAAACAGAAATTCATTCCTAAATGATGTTTGTATGTATGCTGCCAGGAATTATTTTTCTTTGTTTTTAAATATAATGCAGCAGAGATCTTGAAAGGCTTTTTGTTCCCAGTAGGGATCTATACGGCTAATTATTTAAATTGCGAATACCACTTAGCTGTAAGTGGGAGACAAATGCATATTTTTCTAAGGAGATTGCTATCTAAATATTCTATAATTAATCTATTTATTTCCATTAAAACTAAGCGAAATCACTCATTGGGAAATGGCTTAAACAAGCAGAATTTATCTATGCCAGTGTCATCAGGAGAGATACAGCAAGAGAATCAAAGTGTTCTATCACTTAAGGGCAAACTAGTCGATTATGAAGCATATAAAATAGATGTCAGAATGAAAAAGTTAAAGCATAATGTGTCTAAAGTCTTGCTGTTTCTAAGAGTTTTTCAGTTATCAGACAAAAGTGACTACTGTACTTTTACTGTGCTTTCCTGAAATATGTGCCATTGTTTGGAGGACCTAATACAAAGAGAGATGGGGTCAGTGTCTGGGAGAGATATAATATTGGGAGGGGTGAAAACTGTGACATAGAGTGGAGGTAGCTTGTAATAAACCAATGACGGTTAGAAACTGTGGAGTCTCGAATGTAGGGAAATGTACAATTAGTGACTGTACAAGAGGTTTGTAATAAAAAGGGGGTGTAATCAATGACTGAGATGACCTTTTAATGGGATGGAGTGATAGGCAATGAGGTGCTTGTTGATCCTTATGAAAGATGGCACAGTTACTCAAGCTGTTGGGAAAAACTCAAGCTTAATAGCTGAATTCTTGGTGGTTGCAAAGCTTGTTGGTTACTACAGTGAGGTACTGATGCTTGGCAGTGCTCACAAGAAGGTTCAGTCTCTTAATATAACATGAGAAACAAGTTACTGTTATGGCATCTGTAATGAGGAGGACCATCAGCAACTGGATTGTTGTGAAGGGTATAATCAGTCACTGAACAGGTCATGTTTTGGGATATGGTTAATCCACTCATCTGGAAGACATCAGTGTTGGACTGGGATTCCTTGGGCCCACTAGAGGAAATTATTCTCAAAGCCCAACCCATATATCAAATGATGAGTCTAGTTCTTTGATTCAAAAGCTTAGTGGCAAATGACTGGATCCAAAGGAAGCCAAATGTTTTTGTTTTCTTTCTCATGGATCTTTGGGGCCCACTATGGTATCAAAGCCTGGGCCCACTGGAGGATCCCATAGTACTCTGGTGGGTCAGTCCAACCCTGGAAGACATAACACTAGTGTAATCATAGTCTAAACCAGCTTCTCTAGATTCCTGATAAAATCTCTACACATATAAGATGGTGTAATGTACTGTATGCTGGAAATTTGGTTGATATAGTCACCATTATCATCTTAATTCCAAGAAGCCAGTCAGGAGTTACCTGGCACATTATCCTTGACTAGATTACATTATGTAAATGACAGACCTGGAAACAGCGAAGTGAGTCATTTCTCTACCTCACAAACTGTGTATGTGCAAATACCTCTCTGTTGCAAATGGAAGACACAGAAATGCTGCTTTTGGTATTCGAGATGGTTTGAAGAAGATATAGTATAGTACAGTGCATGCATGGCTCCATGAGCATGTTATGTATGTGTGCATTGTATATACCATATTAGTATTATATGTGTTCCTATTAAATTGTGTGTTTTATTTTGCCCTGACGGACCTTTGTTTGTTTCTCACATAATTATCCCCAGTGGTACAGGATGACAAGTGTATTTTTAACAGCATTTTAAAAACTGTCAATTTATGTTCTGTGGTTTAGCCTGACAAGACTGCTCGCCAGTGTACGAGATGCACTTAGCATATTAAATTTAGTATTTCTAAAATTAGAAGCTCTGCTGACGTAATAGACATTTTTTAAGACATAAAGACAGACAAGTTTACAACCTCTATTACATCCAAATATAATCAACGTTCAGGTAGATAAATTGTTACCTCTGTAATTAAAGGTATAATGCTACTAGAAATGCCTCTCCCCCGTTGCATAAAATTGAATGGACCCTCATGGTCAACATAGGTCCATTACAGAGGTGATTTGCATCAAAACATTTAAAAGGCCACATGTCTCTTAACCACTTCCCGTCCGCCCATAGTATATAAACGTCCGGGAAGTGGTTATCTATCTCTGAATCGCCGTTTATAAACGGCGATTCAGAGATAGCAGCTGCACGCTAATCGTGCAGCTGCACAGTGGGGTACCTGCTGTCAGTGACAGCAGGGTACCCCAAAGAGAAGGCAGGGACCGTTCCCAGGGGTCCCTGCCTTCTAGATCGCTGTATACACAGCGCTCAACGAGCGCTGTGTATACAGATCAGGAAGCGCTATTGCGCTTCCTGTTCCGGTCACGTGATCGCCGGGGCCGGGAGAGTGCAGGAGCTGCCGGGTCTCTCATAGACCCGATCAGCCCTGCACTGAGGCTGTACAGCATAGTATTATGCTGTACAGCCTCTCTGGGGATGTATTTCCCCTGTAACTGGGGCCACTATGTCAGCCCCAGTTACAGGAGAAATCAAGTGTAAAAAAAAAAAAATAAAATAAGTGAAGTTAAATGTCCCCCTGAGGTCTTGTATGACCTTATGGGGGACACAAAGTGTAAAAAAATAAATAAAAAAGAAATAGTATCATAAAAAAAAAAAAAAATCACATATATATAAAAAAAATAATTTCCCCCCAAATATTTCATTAAAAAAGTTACAAATAAAAATAAATAAATAAGATACACATATTTGGTATCACCGCGTCCGAAACGACCGTCTCTATAAAAATATCACATGATCTACCCCATAAAGTGAACTGCGTAAAAAAAATCTAATAAAAATTAAGCCAAAACAGCTTTTTTTGTCGCATCACCTACCAAAAAACATAATATTAAACAATCAAAAAGTCGTATGCATCCCAAAATGGTATCAATAAAAACGTCACCTCCTCCTGCAAAAAATGAGCCCCCACACAAGATTATAGCCTGAAAAATGAAAAAAAAATGGCTCTTAAAAAACTGCAACACAAAAACATGATTTTTCTTCTAAAAATGCTCTTATTGTGTAAAACGTAAAAAAATAAATAAAAAATAGACATATTTGGTATCGTTGCGTCCGTAACAACTGGCTCTACAAAAATATCACATGATCTACCCCATCAAGTGAACTGTGTAAAAAAAATATAGAAAAATGCCCCTAAACTGCTTTTTTTTTTTAGTTAACCTCCCAAAAATTAGATTAAAAAGTGATCAGAAAGCCATATGTACCCCAAAATGGTGCCAATAAAAAGCACAGCTTGTCCCGCAAAAAATAAGACCTCACGCAGCTCAGTCCACAAAAAAATTAAAAAGTTATCACTCTTACAAACCATGACAAAAAATTCCATGTTAGAAAATGCAGATGCTGCTCCTCCCCTTCTGAGCCCTGGCGTATCCCCAAATAACAGTTTACGACCACATGTGGGGTGTTTCTGCAAACTGCAGAATTGGGGTAATAAATATTGAGTTTTGTTTTGTTGTTAACCCTTGATGTGTTACAGGAAAAAATTATTAAAATGGAAAATCTGCAAAAAAAGTGAAATTTTGAAATTTCACATCTATTTTGCTTTAATTCCTGTGGAATACTTAAAGGGTTAACAACATTTCTAAAATCAGTTTTGAATAGTTTGAGGGGTGTAGTTTCTAAAATGGGGTCATTTATGGGTGGTTTTTATTATGTAAGCCTCACAAACTGACTTCAGAACTGAACTGGTCCTTAAAAAAGTTGATTTTGCAAATTAGCAAAAATTGCGTCTAAAATTCTAAACCTTCTACTGTCCTAAAAAAATAAAATGACACTACCAAAATGATGCCAACATAAAGTTGACATATGGGGAATGTAAATTAAAAAGTATTTTATGGGGCATCACTATCTTTCTTAAAAGCAGAGAGATTGAAATTTAGAAAACAGTGGATTTTTTCAAATTTTCGGTAACTTTTGGATTTTTTTATAAATAAAATTAAAACTTATCGACTCAAGTTTACCATTAACTTGAAGTACAATGTGTCACGAGAAAACAATCTCAGAATCGCTTGGCTAAGTAAAAGCGTTCCAAAGTTATTACCACATGAAGTGACACATGTCAGATTTGAAAAATTAGGCCTGGTCAGGAAGGGGGGAAATGGCTCAGAGCTGAAGTGGTTAATAAATTTGGTGCATTTGGGACTGTCTAAAAGTCAGTCACTGGTGGCATAAACATTAATCGCACAAAAGCACCACAATGGTACTAAAACGTTAATATCCCAACACGACTCCAAAAAATGCACCAAAAACCAAATAAACTCCTTCTTTATGTTTCTTTATCAAAAATACTTCACATTATTGTGCATACATAAATGATTCCTGGTCAAAAGCACATATTAAAACAAAGTTCTACTATTTAAAAGTCAGACATACTTTGCACCAAAATGTGTGTTATTTCCTGGCTGCCTGAAACTTTGACACCCACTTCTTGCTGAACATGTTACTTTTTGGAATTGAAAACTGATGAGCATTAATTTTTTTGTGCATATCATCAACTATCTTCCAGTGACGGCAATTAATTTTTAAAGAGTTACAATACTCAAGAGTGGTATCTGATTGGTTGGAGATTCAGCTTCCTAGAGTGACTACTTTGCTGTATACCAGATGGAGCAAAGATACAGGTGATACTACAAAGGCCAAATCACCCTCTGATCTTGGAAAGGAGGAATGAGTGAAACGTGTTTGAGGAGTTCAAACCACTTTCATTTGTTGGAGACTATAAAAATCATAAAACTTTTTCAAGTGGTTGATTCCAATATAATTACAGTTTAAGTCTTGCTCTGCTGTCAATATCATGGTACAGAATTAAGACTAGACTGCACTGGCATTTCCTCCACTTCCACTGGCTTAAGCAGATGAGGTTCTGACTAGTGTTGATCGAGCACCAAAGTGTTCATGTGCTCGGGTGCTCTGGTAGAACACTTGGTGATGCTCGAGTGCTCTACAGAGCACCCGAGCACAATGTAAGTCAATGGGAGAAGACCAGGCACCCCCTACTCAGATGAGGGGAGGGTGTCGGGTTCATAGGAAAAGGTCAGAAACGCAAATTCTCCTCTTTCACTTTTTAAAGTACACAAATTAACTGAATTCGTACGCATTAGCGCACAATGCGTAGCATTAGCAATGCTAATGTTACGCATTGTACGCCAATGCGTACAAATTTGTATGCTAATGTTACGCATTGTACGCTAATGCGTAAAATATTTGTATGCTAATGCTGCGCATTGTACGCTAATGCGTACAAATTTGTATGCTAATTTAGCATACAAATTCGTACGCATTAGCGTACAATGCGTAACATTAGCATACACATTCGTACACATTAGCGTACAATGCATAGCATTAGCATACAAATTCATATGCATTAGCATACTCGAGCATCACACTCGAGCACGAGCGGTGTTCGGCCGAATACCGAGCGAACCTGAGCGAGTTCGGCCAATGCATGCTCGCTCAACACTAGTTCTGATTATTGGCTATAATTGTCTCAAGGCCCAATTAAAGGGTCGAACATTGACTTATAAAATAGTTTCCTTAAAACTGGTTGCACCTGAGGCTCAACTTTCTTTTCTTTTTGGAAAGAGAGATAATTTCCATAACTTGCACCCACAGTCCTGAAACGTCACATGAGCACATCATCCAATAGCTCCTATTACCTCACTTTTAAGAGTGATTGGACACGACAAAATTGCCATTGGTCTATTCATAATAACGGACTATGAGATAACATAGGTGAGGGACAGTTTATAGATTACTGGTACCAATCAAGAATATTACAGAACTTACCAAAGGTGGGGGCTCTACTGGATCATTGGTTTGCTGTTGACATGGAGCCTAATAACTATCCTGTCCTTTACCTTTGACTCCATCATGGAAATATGAACCTTACAGGTTGAACCGTGCTAGGTCATGGCACCCAAATTAGTCATCAATGGACTGTTGTAGATTTCAGGGTGAATATGGCAACTAATACATATGCAGAAATCTATGCACAGACAACAGTTGAATGCAACAAAGATAATGTCAGAAGTAGGAAACTTACCTGAGGTTCAGATCAGTTCTGGAAAGCCAAAGACGATCATGGGATATAATTGAGATGGCAAACAGTCATCCAGAAGGAGAAGAAAAGCCCCCGTAAATACTTTTTACTGTCATCCAGTAGCGAGTCAAATGCCATCAGAAGATTGAGCAGAGTTGAACTAATTAAGAAGTTAAAAGGGTTGTCCAGTTTCAGTAAGGAAACAGACAGCACAGAGGTAATATACAAAGTGAGCTGTAGTCACCTAGTGGTTGAGCACCGTCGCTCCAGTTCCTCCAGCTGGGCTCTATTTACCTGCCTACAGCAGAGATCATCAACAACACGTGACTGATGTTATTGCAGTCTTTTCCCCAGTGTTGTCTGAAAAAGAGATTGTCCAGCCACATAAAACATAATGAAGTCCTATAGTTTGTAAAGACTGAAAAACTATATATGTTCAACCAGTTCAGCCTGCAATCCCGCAAGTTGATCCAGAGGAAGGCAAAAACTTTCATGAGGTAGAAGCCAATTTTCATCTTAGGCAATACGTTTCCTTGGTGACATCAAATCTCACAATCAGAATAACTCCCCAGATCAACGACTCTTCTGCAAAAATCTAGTAACTATAACTTGAAAAACTGTTACTCTAAAGAAATGTGTTCAGACCCTTTTTAACTCTTTTAGTGAATTCACCATCACAACCTCCTCTGACAAAGAATTCCATAGCTCTTGTAGTAAAGAATCCCCTTCTATATTAGTGTAGAAACCTTCCTCCTTCTAGATGTAGAAGATGTCCCTCTGTCAAAGGTACAATCTTACATTTTTAAAATGTGTTTTGCAAGCTAGGAAATAACAGTAAGAAGTAATAGAAAGAAGCAGCACTCACCAACCCATGGAAGTTCCAATGCTCTGATGGTCTCTGAATCTGGACCTTCAGCAAAGACTTAAGTTTTAAATGACATATGTCTGCTTTAAGTGAAAAGCAGACATATGACTGACTGCAGCAGTGATATCAGTGATGTTGACATGTGACTGTGCCAGCAAATCACTGGCTGGTCACATGTCCATAGTAGGATATCATCACTGGAGGCTGAGGTACAGAGACTGACGGGAAACATTGGAAGCATCAAAATGGAAACAATGAGGGATTGAGGGAATGAGGTAAATATTACTTCTTGTATTATTTTCTTTCATTCTAAGTGTTTTCATATAAAGTTTTAAATGACTGGAGAACCCTTTAAGTGATTAATACTGAAGTGCTTTATACAGTAGAAATTGTCTGTAAATGTCTCCAGTCAATTACATGAATACAAATTTTTTTCTAAAATAATTGTTATAGTAGCAGCGTGTTTACAGCGAGTTGGTGAAATGCCCACTGTAAGTGTAAGTGTAAGTGAACTGCGGCACACCGATTATGAAAGATTTTTTATGAACTGCATTCAGCTAAGTGACTTCTATTATCTAAAGGAGCAGACACATCAGCTCAAACAGCAAGGGAAATCTCAGCCAACTGTTAATAACTTGCCGACCCCAGAAGCAATAGTGTTATCTCGGCAAGATCTGCGACAAGAGATACATCTGATAATGCACAAGCCAACATTCGGTCATGGGAAGGTGAATGCAGTATATTTTCAAGTCAATTACATTTTAGAGTCAATTACAATTACAACATCTTGATGGTCATTCAGTGATGGTGAATGAATGATTAAAAATAATTACAGAGACACTATACTGCCATTATGCACCTGCACATAGTCCTAGTATGAAGGCCACCTAGTAATGTTGTAGTAATGACAATGATAAGACCATCATCTTTATACTCATGAACAGTGTAGTCTAAGGCCCCATTCACACGACCGTATGTATTCTGTGATCCGTATAAAAATGGAACGGTGTGCATTCCGCATTTTTTTCTCCTATGGAAAAATGAATGGGTCCGTATGGTTCTGCATCTGATCTGCAAAAATGTGAATAAGATGCGGAAATGTAAATGCGTTCATGTGAATGGGGCCTTAGGCTAATGAAAAAGCAAATAAATTATAGTTTATGAATGTTACTATCTATTCAAAGCGAGCAGAGATATTCAAAATGGTGTGATAAAGTTAAACACAAAGAGACGTTTATCATTCCCTTTAGGGATGAGCGAACCGAACCGTAACGAACCAGATTCGTTACGAACTTTCCCAAAAGTTCGGTTCGTCATCGAACCGAATTTTCAGAAAGTTTGTGACGAATCTGGTTAAAATAACGGCGACGCAAAATATACGCATATTTATTGAGAATGTACGCTAATGCGTACATATTCAGTTAAGTAGCGTACCTTTGACAACGCTACACTGTATGTTCGTTACTTGAGTAGGAATGTTCGCAGACGCAGTGTATGCGTACGCTAATGCGTACATATTCAGTTAAGTAGTGTACCTTTAACAACGCTACACTGTATGTTCGTTATTTGTGCAGGAATGTTCGCATTAGCGTACGCATTAGTGTAAATTCTCAAATATGCGTATATTTTGCGTCGCCGTTGTTGAAGTCACTTGGATTTTTTCCACTTTTTTCATTGTAATAGCAACTGCAAGTAAACAAAACTATACCCTATCAGACTCCCATTATTGTAGCAGCAATTATTCAGCCATTATAGCAAGGTTCGTTTTAGGTTCGGTTCGTACGAATCCGAACTTCACTAAAGTTCTCCGAAGCGAACCGAACCGAACTTTTCAAAAGTTCGCTCATCCCTAATTCCCTTATTCCAGTTTTCTGGCATCAAAAAGTCGAAAAAGTTAGCGCACTCTATGCTTACATAAAAATGTCTGACTTTTTAGGGGCTTTGTGCCCTGCTCGCCACCTTTCAAAAAAGTTGGTGTAGAGTGGGTGACACATTTATTATGATCTAGACTAGGAATCTGGTGTACTGTCCATTAAACCTGAAACCTACATCAGTTCCCTTGCTGGTGTAGATTTCAGTCCTGGCATGAACCGGCACAGATCCACCACAATTTTTAAGAGCCTCTTAATAATTGTGGTGCACCAGAGGATAGATTAAGACCAGAATGTAAAATGACCTCAAAATATATTAGAAAGTAGGAAAACATTTTATAATACAATCATTAAGTTTTAAGTTGTATTTAACGGAAAATTCTTAGAATTTCCATAGATACAGCTATAGAGTAATTGAGTGAATGCAGCAATGTGACGTGCCATGGAATTCCTAGCTATAACACAATTCAATTAGTGATAGGAGACTCTTTTTTCAACAGTGATGTGGTCCCTGATCATTCCTCATATTTTTCTGGTTTTGTGCACCCTACTACAACTTGAACACTATGCTCATACTGTGCAAAATTAGTAAATGTAATGTAATCAGATGGGAGTGCTAGTGGCCCTGATTATGGCTATTGTTCTCTGTGGATCAGTGCATTGGAAATTTAGTATTGAAGGATGAGGCCAGAATCAAACATAACACAGTCTTTTTCACTAAGTCCAACATATATCTTCAAATACGTTCAATAGCAGCAGCTTCCAAGTGCAGTTCTATTGCACCAGAAACCATATGGAGGCAGGTTGAATGGTTACAGATTAGCATTATGTAGTACTGGCGTAGTGGTAGTCTTAGCCACAGTCCCTCACCTCACATCAGTGTATATGGAGTATCTTTTCCAGGAGCAGGAGCTCTGATTTGTTCTTCCTCTCCACACTACATCCACACAGGAACTCCCCCTCCCGGTAGGAAGCCGGACCAGTCCACTCCTACCGGGAGGGGAAGAACACAGTGGTTAGCCCTGTTCCTGTCAATCCTTGCCATCCTTATCTTACCTGTAGATATGGCCGTATAATATAATACAAAATACGGAATATTCTTAGAATTTCCATAGATACAGCTATAGAGTCATTGAGTGAATGCAGCAATGTGACGTGCCATGGAATTCCTACTATAACACAAATCAATTAGTGATAAGAGGCTCTTTTTTCAACAGTGATGAGGTCCCTGATCATTCCTCATATTTTTCTGGTTTTGTGCACCCTACTACAACTTGAACACTATGCTCATACTGTGCAAAATTAGTAAATGTAATCACTACCTCGCGTTCAAGTGAATAGAGTTATCCAAAATATTATTACGGTACTGTCACGAACGTTCCTGCATCAGGTTGCAGGAGTTCGGCTAGGCTTTCAAAAGTGACATAATTTGACATGTTTTCCTCTTGGTTTGGTTGCTGTTCACCACAACCCTTCCCCTCAGCTGTTATGGGTGTGGTGATAATCTTTCCCCTATTTATCCCTTCCTCTCCCAGTATTTCTTGCGGTTTATACTTTCTGCTTACCTTGTTGTGTATGGTGTTGTTCTCGGCTGAGATCCGGTTTCCTCAATAAGTGTTATTAAGATAAGTGTAATTTTCCCTATTGTGTTTATCCTACTTTTCCCTGTTGTGGTTTTGCCTTCTGGAGTCTTCTGTTCGTCCGTCCTCTTGGAGGAACGGGTTGACTCCTTCCTCTGTCACTAGCTGTAGGGTTCTATAGGGTGAGTTTGTTATTAAGTTCCTGTGTATGAACTCTCCTACAACTAAGGCCTGTTCATATTGGTAGTCAGTCAGGGCCTAGTCTCAGGGTTCCCGGCAGGAGGTGACCGTTTCCCTTGTTTGGTCTTTTCCCTTCCCTCTTAAGCTTGGTGTAGCTATTCCCTCCACACCAGAGCATGACAGGTACATTTTGCATATAATGGGATGAGACATGAGCACTTTAAACAAAGAGTTCTTCACATTTTGCATTGCCCATGTACTAAGCCTAGTTGCGTACTTAGCCACTCCTTTCCCGCATTCATCGTTTGTAGACATATTTTTTTCAAAGCCTCTGGAGATCTGAGTAAGTATGCAGTTTGATTGCTGTACATGGTGGCTCAGTGGTTATAATTTTTACCTTGCAGTGTTGAAGTCCTGTGTTTAATTATGACCAAATAAAGATCTGTGTGGAGCTTTTATCTTCTCCTCTGTGTTTGTGTGGAGGTGCTCTGTTTTCCTCCTAAACTCCAAAGACATTTTAGAAGTCGATGTGATGTGGAGACAGTGAGTGATGACAATGTCTGTGAAGTGCTGAAGAATATGTGGTGCTATACAAGAGCAACAAAACAAATTCTCTACTGGTCTAAATCAATTATAGTTTTATTCAGTTGAGAGTTCATCAGTAAATTCAAGTTAGTCCTAGGGACCCCAATTGCCTAGTGTGATATCCAGCAAAATATAGTCCAGTGGATTCTTTAAGTTTTTAGCTTGAAGGGAACTTGTTTGCTGCTCTCACTCAAAACATCATAAAGTAGTTAAATAAGCGGATTGCAATAGTCTGTCACTCATCTATAACGTAAAGCAGTTGCTGAAAATGTACCGTTTAATGCTGACAGTGAGCGCCCACTAACGGCTCATGCAAGTGAACGTGTGCTGGCCGGATCCGCAATCCGCATCCGACTGTCCGCATTGCAAAAAAGTAGTGCGTGTAGTAGTGCTTCTGTGGGCTTCTGATCAATACCTCTGTTCCGCACTGCACCGCATCTCCTGGATTGTGGACCCATTTAAGTGAATTGCAGACCTGCTGTTTGTGGACATCAGTATGGCCACGGCTGTGTGCAGGAGCCTTATGGACATGAGTAAAACAATTCCTTAATATCAAAATTTGGCTTGAATTTTTCTTTAATCTGATTTCTTAGAGTCAGATTTTCTTAAGATTCGATTCGGCTATTTTTTAAATTTTTTTTATTCAGGTAGAATTGACTCGTACCCAAATCGAATCACAAGGTTGATTTGGATGAATCGGGCCCAAAACAAATTTTAAGAATTTACACATCTCTACCCAATAACTCTGCCCATCATTGATGATGGGCAGTTTTCTCCCTGGATTTCTCCTTAGAGGATGCGACATGTTCCCTTTAATTGCAATGAGCCCCAGGGGAGCCAGTGCAGAAGATGGGAGTGCTAGTGGCCCTGATTATGGCTATTGTTCTCTGTGGATCAGTGCATTGGAAATTTAGTATTGAAGGATGAGGCCAGAATCAAACATAACACAGTCTTTTTCACTAAGTCCAACATATATCTTCAAATACGTTCAATAGCAGCAGCTTCCAAGTGCAGTTCTATGGCACCAGAAACCATATGGAGGCAGGTTGGATGGTTACAGATTAGCATTATGTAGTACTGGCGTAGTGGTAGTCTTAGCCACAGTCCCTCACCTCACATCAGTGTATATGGAGTATCTTTTCCAGGAGCAGGAGCTCTGATTTGTTCTTCCTCTCCACACTACATCCACACAGGAACTCCCCCTCCCGGTAGGAAGCCGGACCAGTCCACTCCTACCGGGAGGGGAAGAACACAGTGGTTAGCCCTGTTCCTGTCAATCCTTGCCATCCTTATCTTACCTGTAGATATGGCCGTATAATATAATACAAAATACGGAATATTACAAAACAATATAATACAAAACTATATAATTGGTAGTACCCCAAGGTCTTGGATACTACAGAACCATGTAGTGCACCTGCCTCATTTATAGGTGCACTTTGTATCTGATATACTGGCTGAATAAACTATACATGACCAATATAGCTCAAATAAGGGTCATAATAAATGAAGTCCATTCACTAGATTCTTCCTTTATTATTTTGGCTTTCTCTTTATTGGATGTGCCATATATTTTATTTATACAATACGTAATGGTATATTCCTCTTGATGTCCCAGAATCTTGTGGATCATGTTCACATTTTATAATTTCCATAGAAGAACATGTTTCTAATGTACAGCGTTTGGTGTCTCAAAAAGAATCCCAAATAAAGTCATCAAATCAGAAATACTGTACAATGTTAAAAGGCTTAATGCCGGTACCATCTTGTTATACAGGGAGACATGACATGGCCATAGATCAGCTCTCATTACGATTGAGGCAGAATAATGATTGAGCGGCGTCTTAAAAAGATTAAAATAGACAAATCGCCAGGACCGGATGGCATACACCCCCGTATCCTAAGAAAATTAAGTAATGTCATAGCCAGACCCTTATTTCTGATATTTAAGGACTCTATACTGACAGGGAGTGTTCCACAGGATTGGCACATAGCAAATGTGGTGCCAATATTCAAAAAGGTCCAAAAACAGAGCCTGGAAACTATAGGCCGGTAAGTTTAACATCTGTCGTGGGTAAACTGTTTGAGGGTTTTCTAAGAGATGCTATCTTGGAGTACCTCAATGAAAATAAGCAAATGACTCCATATCAGCATGGCTTCATGAGGGATCGGTCATGTCAAACCAATTTAATCAGTTTCTATGAGGAGGTAAGTTCTAGACTGGACCACGGCGAATCAATGGATGTCGTATATCTGGACTTCTCCAAAGCATTTGACATGGTACCACATTAAAGGTTAGTATATAAAATGAGAATGCTTGGCCTGGGAGAAAATGTCTGTATGTGGGTGGTTATTAATGGTACATACTCAGATTGGGTCACTGTCACTAGTGGGGTACCACAGGGGTCAGTATTGGACCCTATTCTCTTCAATATATTTATTAATGATCTTGTAGATGGCTTGGACAGTAAAATATAAATTTTTGCAGATGACACTAAACTGTGTAAAGTAATTAACACAGATGAGGACAATACACTGCTACAGATGGATCTGGATAGACTGGAGGCTTGGGCAGAGAAGTGGCAGATGAGCTTTAACACTGAAAAATGTAAGGTTATGCATATGGGAAGGAAAACTGAGGAAAACTGCTAAAAAATTACATCATGTCCTACATAAGGATGACCACCTAAAAACAATCTTCCCAGATCCCCCCTTACTAGATTACCGACAACCTCCAAATCTAAGGAATATTTTGATCAGATCAAGTTCAAGGCCATATACCACAGAAAAAGGAACCCATCCCTGTAATACAAGAAGATGCAGAACCTGTTCCCATATTATGACAACAGATAAGATCCGGATCCCCAACACACAGGAAGACTACAAGATCCCTGGGACATTCACATGTTCTACATCTAATGCTGTGTATTTGATTCTCTGCACCAAATGTCCTGGTGGGGGCCTCTATGTTGGAGAAACAGGACAGAAACTCAATGCAAGGATGAGGTCCCACTGCCACACAATTAAAGAGAAGAAGCTACACTTTCCTGTGGCTAAACATTTCTGTAGCCCAGGGCACAATGTAGAACACATGAAAGTTCTCATATTAAAAGGTAACTTCAAATCCCAAAGCGCCAGAAGAATTTGGGAATACAAATTTATAACACTGTTTGACACTTTGAATACTGGGCTGAATTTGTCCCTGGGATTTATGACACATTACAAGATCTAAAGAGTCTTCTATAGACATCGTGGGGGCACCAGGTCTCTGAGATAACATCAATTTAGAGACCATAAAACTTTCACACCCCTTATCTATAAGATAATTAAGGACTCATTCTCAAGATCTTTGAAATTCTGTTGTTTTTAAAATGTCCATTCACACCCCCCCCATGTCTCTGTTCTTATTGTATATATATTGCTGTTTCTTCATATATTCTTGTAGTACGCCTGATGAAGGGACTGGTGATGTCCCGAAAGCTCGCTATGTAACATCATTGCTTCTATTTTTGTTAGCCATTAAAAGGTATCAAACCTGCAATACTTTTATTTTGTTTCTCTTAATGAGAGCACTAAACTATGGGAAGGAATAATGCAAGTCACCAGTACATACTGAATGGTAAAACAATGGGTAACTTTGACATGGAAAAGGACCTAGGAATTTTAATGAACAGCAAACTAAGCTGTAGAAACCAGTGTCAGACAGCTGCTGCCGAGGCCAATAAGATAATGGGTTGCATCAAAAGAGGCATAGATGCCTGTGATGAGAACATAGTCCTGCCACTTTACAAATCACTAGTCAGACCACACATGGAGTATTGTGTACAGTTCTGGGCTCCTGTGAACAAGGCAGACATAGCAGAGCTGAGGAGGGCAACTAAAGTCGTAACTGGAATGGGTGGACTACAGTACCCAGAAAGATTATCAAAATTAGGCTTATTCACTTTAGAAAAAAGACGACTGAGGGGAGATCTAATAACTATGTATAAATATATCACGGGTCAGTACAGAGATCTCTCCCATCATCTATTTATCCCTAGGACTGTGACTGTGACGAGGGGACATCCTCTGCGTCTGGAGGAAAGAAGGTTTGTACACAAACATAGAAGAGGATTCTTTACGGTAAGAGCAGTGAGACTATGGAACTCTCTGCCTGAGAAGGTGGTGATGGTAAGTTCACTAAAAGAGTTCAAGAGGGGCTTGGATGTATTTCTGGAGGGTAATACTATTACAGGTTATAGTTACTAGAGATGGGTCGTTGATCCAGAGAGTAATTCTGATTGCCTGATTGGAGTCGGGTAGGAATTTTTTTTCCCTAAAGTGGGGAAAATTGGCTTCTACCTCAGAGGGGTTTTTTGCCTTCCTCTGGATCAACTTGTATGAAAACGGGCCGAACTGGATGGACAGATGTCTTTTTCGGCCTTATAAACTATGTTACTATGTTATTTCTCTCGAGAATCTTTTCCGGGAGCAGGAGCTCTGATTTGTGCTTTCTCTCCACACTACGTCCTCACAGAAACTACCTCATCTGGCAGGAAGGAGGACCAGTCTACTCCTACAATGAGGGGAGGAACACAGTGGTTAGCCCTGTTCCTTGCCATCCTTATCTTACCTGTAGATATGGCCATATCATACAATACAAAAGACATAACATTACAAAACAATAGAAAACTATATACAAAGTTGTAGTACCACCAGGTATGGGGTACTACAGAATCATGTAGATGCACCTACCTATAGTGCACCTGCCTCATTTATAGGTGCATTTTGTATCTGATATCCATGATGACCAATAAAGCTCAAAGAAGGGTCATACTGAATGAAGTCCATTCATCAGTGTGGTGTAGAGCCAACCAGGAGGATCATATCTGATATTATTCCATCTCTGGCTGGCTTCTCCCCCCCCTTCCCCCTTCTCCCAAGAGATGTGAGCATCCCAGCAATAAAGTAGAGCCCAGTCCCTCACAGGACCACCTCAAAGACCACAGCCAGCTGCTTCGCTTGGGAGAGGAAGCCAAGTCAGCAGGAGGTCTGCCTTAGCAGTGTGAGTAGCCCTCCTCCATCCAGACTTTTAGTCTCCGGCAGACTTCAAAAACAATCATCAGAGAATATAGAAAAATGATGATATCTCCAGATAGTCGCATCCCACAGGTGTGCCGGAAAATTCCGGGTAGGCACAAGAGTTGGACGAACGCAAGGAGTCTAAATGCATCGCTGTCCAGGGGACCAGTGACGCGCTGCACCCCAATTCCCTTCCCAAAGCAACCCCAGGAGCGGTGTTTGGTAGTTGCATGATGGGAGTACCGTTCTGAATCCAACCCTACCTCGCACTTGGTACCACGACCCTCTGGGTGGGCGTTATGAGGAGATATCATTTCTCAGTTATCAATCAGCAAGGTGGGACTATGATACCGGTGACATCACATAGGGAGGGGACCAGTCAAGGCATATTGCTCTCCTCCACAGGGGAGTGGGGGTCAGTAGCCTGGGAGTCATGTGACGCTACACATGTGTGGTTGACCAAGAAGCTTCTGGAGGCTTCAGTGAACCGGACTGAAAACCCGTCTCGGTAACAATCGTTTTCCATGTTTTATCCCTTTTATTTTTATTGTATTCGTATTACCTGCTTGCACCTGTATTAGTCTGAATATCTACCTCTGTATAACCTGTATACTGTTGTAGCTAGCTTCGCCCTTCTGGGTAAATAAATATCCAATTTATAAGCTCGCTTCAAATTATACTAAGAACCCTGGGTCTCACGGGTTGTGAGTGTGAGGTAAGAAGGTTGATCGCAATGACCAGGCGGCCTGGCGCTGGGCGAGATCCTTCACAATCAGATTCTTCCTTTATTATTCATGCTTTCTCCTTATTGGGTGTGCTATATATTTAATTTATACAATATATAACGGTATATTCCTCTTGATGTCCCAGAATCTTGCGGATCATATTCACATTTTATAATTTCTATAGAAGAACATGTTTCTAATGTATAGTGTTTGGTGTCTCAAAAAAAAAAAAAGTAATTGAATCAGAAATGCCGTACAATATAAAAAGGCTAAGTGCCCGCATGGTGCCATCTTGTTATACTGGGAGACGTGGGGCTGCCATAGATCAACACTCGTTACGATTTAACAGGTAAAAGACATGTCGGATTTTTCATTTAGCATGACGCTTCAGAAGTTGCTCTTTGTACTATTTGTTTTCCTTTTCAGCCCCCTACATTTTCTGTGTGTGCCGTAATCATTTCTTAAGTAATACAGTATGAGGTGTGAAATGGAAACAGCTGTTCCTGAATGATTCAGACAGTCAAATAAAAGCTTTTAGATTGAGAGCTGCATTGTCTCCTGTACTGTTCAATCACAGCATCAGATTTTCTGAAATTGAACCATCATGTATAAGTCAGGGAAGATCTTTAAGTTCTTGTCACCACTTTTGGCAGGCAGTCGATATGCAACATTGCACTTTATGAATATAGTTTGTTAGTTGGTAATTGGGAGTATGGAGTCACACTAATATATTGCATTCTTGCATGGTTAACATCGGGTTATAGATATATTTTTTATAGTTTATGATTTTCTTCTTCTAAAGTGGATTGAATAAAGCTCTAAAAACTAGACGCACATTTCGGTATATAGCTTTTATGAATGCTTTATTAAAATGTAAAGTACAATGGTTTGGTAAATAAAATAATATGACCTATTTTGTATAATACTTGTACACAGACTTAACACAGGATTTAAAGGGGCTATCTTAGAAGACTTCTTTCACCTAAAAATACAGTAGCATATTATTGTCCAGTATTGTACTGTAGGTTATCTCCATTTTCAGGGGCGGACTGGGAATTAAAGTGGCCCTGGAAAAAGATTCTAAAAGTGGCTACAATTTTGTAGTCAGGTCAAAATTGATGGAAGTCAGGGCCAAGACAAGTAGGGATATTAATTAAAGGAATTCTACAGGATTCACACATTGATAATCTATCCTTGGGATAGGCCACCAATATCGGATCGGTGGGGTTCGACTCCAACGACCCCCTCTGAACAGCTGTACGAATAAGCATCAGTGACATGACGTAGGTGCAGCTCAGATTCATTTAAAGGTGTTATCCCGTTACTAATGTAAAAAATGAAAACCAGACATCATATAGTACATGACAAACAAAGCTAGAACCAGCCCTGTATCTCACATGGATCCAGAGATCATCACATTTATTGCTCTGCTGGATTTATATCCAGCTGACAGCTGAAGTGAACGGTCTTTCCTGCTGCAGCTAAGGGGGCGTGTCTCATCTCTCCGTATCACAGCTCATTAGGCAGCTGAAGGATGAAACTGAGCATGTGCGGCCATCTCAGTGAGCAGGACAAAGAAATAAGAAAAAGAATAAACAGCAAGTAGTGCTATACAGATATATTTTATTAAATAAGTCATTGGCTAGGCTAATTTTTTTTATTACATACAATTACAAAAGTATTCAGATCCAGGGCCTGGTTTGAAAAGTGTAGAATATTTTTCATGGGACAACCCCTTTAAGTGAATGGGGCTGAGCTGAAATAGCAAGCATAGCTGCTTTACAATGTGCGGCGCTCTGCTTGGTGAGTATGGTGGTATTTTGTGGGAAATCAATGGCAGTATTATTTCAGTATTCCTACAGTGCTTAATCTACATAAAATCACAAAATTAATAAGAGGACTCTAAAGCAGGAGATATTTTGTTTAAGGGCACCTCAGCTGTAAATCTTTCATCTAAAGATGAAAAAACTGGTGACAAACCTAAGAGGGCAAATGGAAAATGTCAGAATATCCTACAGAGGAAGGAAAGAAAAATTACTTTATTAGAAGATGATGGTCAAGAAACATGCTCTGCTACTTTAGTATGTTTTACAACCTTTCTGTGCTCCTCTGTGTTCTATACGTCTTATTAGGGTATGTTACTCATTTTATACTTATTACATTTCTATTGCTTATGAATGAAATATGACTTATTCAATCAGTGTAAGGAATGTAAAACAGGTTTGCTACGGAGATATAATAAATCTAGTTATAGTATGTGTACAGTAATAGTCTGTGTACAATAAGGACGGTACATGCGGGTGGGGGACCGCCATACTATCAACATCTAGCACCAAATTTACCTTCAGCCTCTCATCTCTGCTTCTCAAGAGAATTAACCCCTTAATGACCGGGCCATTTTGCACCTTCGTGACCAGGCTTATTTTTGAAAATCTGACATGTGTCACTCGATGTGGTAATAACTTTGGAACACTTTTACTTATCCAAGCCATTCTGAGATTGGTTTCTCGTGACACATTGTACTTCACGACAGTCATAAATTTGAGTCAATATATGTCACCTTTATTTATGAAAAAATCCCAACTTTACCAAAAATTTTGAAAAATTCACAATTTTCAAAATTTTAATTTCTCTGCTTTTAAAATTGAAAGTGATACCTCATAAAATATTTGTTATTTAACATTCCCCATATGTCTACTTTATGTTTGCATCATTTTTTAAATGTCATTTTATTTTTTTGGTGACATTACAAGGCTTAGAATTTTAGAGGCAATTCTTAAAATTTTTAAGAAAATTTCCAAAACCCACTTTTTAAGGACCAGTTCAGGTCTGAAGTCACTTTGTGGGGCTTACATAGTAGAACCCCCCATATATGATCCCATTTTGGAAACTACACCCCTCAAGTTATTTAACACTGATATTAATAACTTTGTTAACCCTTTAGGTATTCCACAAGAATTAAAGGAATATGGAGATGACATTTCTAAATTTCACTTTTTTTGGCAGATTTTCCATTTTAGTCCATTTTTTCTTTAACACATCTAAGGTTAACTGCCAAACAAAACTCAAATATTTATTACCCTGATTCTGCGGTTTACAGAAACACCCCACATGTGGTGGTAAACTGCTGTATGGGCACACTGCAGGGCGCCGTATGGTTTTTAGAAGGCAGATTTTGCTGGACTGGTTTTTAGACACCATTTGAAGCCCCCCAGATGCACCCTATAGTACAAACAATCAAAAAATGACCCCATTTTGGAAACTACGGGATAAAATGACAGTTTTGTTGGTACTATTTTGGGGTATATATGATTTTTAATCGCTCCATATTATTTTTTTGGAGAGGCAAGGTAACCGAAGAATGGATGTTTTGGCACATGTTCATTAGATCATGTTAGATCATGTGGTATTTTTATACGGACAAGATTATATCAAATATGTCTACTTTCTTTGTTTCAGTTTTACATAATAAAGCATTTTTGAAAAAAATATGTTTTTGTGTCTCCATTTTCTGAACGCCATATCTTTTTTATTTTTCTTCCGATCGTTCTGTGTAGGGACTAATTTTTTGCAGGAATAGTTGAAATTTTTATTGGTACCATTTTTGGGTACATATGATTTTTTGATTATTCATTATTACACTTTTTGGGGCAAGGTGACCCAAAAATTAGTAATTTTGGCACAGCTTTTATTTATTCATTTTTACTGCGTTTACCTGAGGGGTTAGGTCATGTGAGATTTTTGTAGAGCCGGTTGTTATGGACGTGGCGATACATAACATGTATACTTTTTTATTTAAGTTTTTCACAATAATATCATTTTTGAAACAAAAAAAATCATGCTTTAGTATCTCCATAGTGTGAGAGCTGTAGTTTTTATATTTTCTGGGCGATTGTCTCAGGTAGGGGCTACTTTTTTGCGGGATGAGATGACGGTTAGATTGGTACTATTTTGGGGGGAATACGCCTTTTTGATCGCTTGGTATTACGCTTTTTGTGATTTAAGGTGACAAAAAATGGCTTTTTTGACATAGTTTTTATTTTATTTTTTTACTGTGTTCATCTGAGGGGTTAGGTCATGTGAGATTTTTGTAGAGTAAGTTGTTACGGATGCGGAAATACCTAACATGTCTAGGGTATTTTATTATTTTATTTTATTTTTACTCAATTATAAATGTGCGAATATGGGAAAAAAATATTTTTTTTTACGTTTTTCATTTTTTTACACTTTTTTTTACACTTTTTTGACTCTTGAAGATCCAGTGGATCTGATGTCTATATAATACACTGAAGTACTATATAGTGTACTACAGTGTATTTTTACTTTACACTAAGCCTGATCAGGCTCCTGCCTTTAGCAGGAGCCTGGTCAGGCTTCATATACCATGGCAAGCCGGATGGCGTCCGGTTGCCATGGTAACCATCGGGACGCTGCCACAGCAGAGCAGCGTCCCGATGGGAGGGGGGAGGAAGCTCCCTCCCTCTCTTCTGGCCACACCATCAGCACCCGATGGGGGAGGGAGCTTCCTCCCTGTTAACCCCTTCCATGCCGTGGTCCCTACAGCTGGCAGCGATGTCGGCTATTACATTAGATTGTACAGCTGACAACCTAATTCCGCTCGGCCATCCTGAAAATGGGGAGGGGGGGGTGATTGAAGGGGGGGGGGGGGTCGGAGGGTCCGCTCAGCCAATCACAGCGATCGTGGGTGGGGGGGCCTTTGATTGGTCCCCCAGAGTGTTGCTGAGAGCCTAAGCTGTCAGAAACAGTCAGCCCTGCGATCCTGTCACCCTGCACTTTGGCAGGGTGACAGAAGCCATGACGTGCCTGCACGCAAGTCATGGTGCGGTAACAGGTTAATATTGCAGACTCATGTTAATTTTAATTAGGAATCAGCAAAATTAATTGTTAGCTAAGAGACCTTTCAGCCAACAATTGTTAACAATGTCATGCTGCATAAACCAATCACTCAACGGCTTTATGGGAACATGATTGAATGTTCTCCTTAAGGAGGATTACCTACTTCCTTCATATAAAGTGTTGCTATACCATATCTTTAGGGTATGCCATCATTTCATGATCAGTGGAGCTCCAAGTACAACCTCTCTCATCAATCCCAATAATGAAGCAGCACAGCAGCATTCTAGTCATCAAACTGTGCAGAGGACTTCAGTACAGCCTCGTTGAAGTGAATGGAGCCGTCTGCAGTTCCTTGCACAGTCGGGTGGCCAGGAGCACTTCTGTTCCGGGAAACCCACACAGGATTGGGGGAAGGGTTCCTGGAGGTCATTCCCCCATCAATCACAAAGTGATGAAGAGCATATATTTTAGTAGCATGCCATCAATTTATTGGGGTTTTCCAGGATTACTATGGTATTTAAGAGATATGGTCAAGTAGTTGCTTACCTCATGTACATCTTACCCGTACTTTTTTTTTTTCCTTCTTTTTTTTTCTTTTTTTTTTCTTTTTTCCCGTACTCTTCTGACCTGTTTTCACCATATAAACAAACCAGTGATGTCATGAAAACTAACTGGGCCCCACAGCAAAACTTGTGTAACCCTCACCTGTGCAACCCCTCTCCTGTTGCTAGTCAAGATCGATCTTTCAGACCAGGCCTGGAAGCTGCTCTGTCCATTTCCTACACATAAATACTGTATTTTTTGTCACTGTATATACTGTCATTGTATATCACTGTTGTAGAACCATGACAATAAAATATTTTAGCCCTCTTCCCTTCTACGTTTGACGCTAGTAGCAGTTGCTTCCACTACAGCAATGCCCCTGAAACAAACCGCTCTGATTTATTTACGTCCTGGTTTGCGTCAACTGCAAATTTTGGTGGAAAAAGGATAATGCTATGTGGTTGTTTTTCAGGGGTTTGCCCCTTGGTTCCAGTGAGGAGAAATCTTCATGCGTCAGAAAACCAAGATATTTTGGACAATTGTATGCTTCCAACTTTTTAGGAACAGCTTGGGGAAGGCCCAGCATGACTGTCCCCCAGTGAACAAAGCAAGGTCCATAAAAGTATGGTTGGGTGTGTCTGGTGTGGCGGGACTTGACTAGCTCACACAGAGTCCTAACCTAAACCCCATCAAACACCTTTGAGATGAACTAAATCTAACAGTGTGAGCCAAAGTGTGATGTTGAGCCTCTCGTCCAACATCAGTGTCTGACCTCACAAATTCTCTTCTTGTCTCATGGTCTATCTATTTATCTATCTATCTATCTATCTATTTCAGAGGACCTGATGTGAGGGGTACTTATTGGGCCCAGGTGACTATTGGGGTGCAGCAAAATTAAAGTGGGGTTAAGATGGGCCACGCCTTTAAATGCAGTTTCAAGTGGATTTTAAACTCCAGCTCATTCTGTGTTGGCTGCACAATAATAGACATGACAAGTCCCTGTTCTCTGTGACTACTGAGCTAATAAAATTGTTTTATCACCAAAATAGTCTCATAACTGTTCCTTAGATTTAGGCTTTCCTTAATCTAATGTTTATGTGAATGCAATAAAGAGAAATCATAAAAGAGGCCATGCAGTGTAAAGACTATGCTTCATGTGTGATTTCTGGATTAACTTTATAATAGTGATCGCTCGTCTTCCATTACCAGTGATCTGTACTACACAAGCCATTTTTAATTGCTGTGTAACATGATGATCTCCTCCAATTTCTCATTGTTACAATTTAATCTCCTTGCTTGAGCCTCAGGAGGTTAATCTTGTCCGCAGAGTCTAATGGGATAGGCGATTAATCGCTGTTCCCAAGAGATGGTAAGTGATGGAAGGAAATATCATAAGAAGTTTGTTTTCTCTTTTGATGTTGCTGGACTATTTGCAATTAGTTTTGGAGCCATTTTATATTCCACAAGAAATAAATCTCAGTAGTAAGTAATTGGCAACAAAGTCAGGCCCAAATGAGTCATCTTTTGTGGTTCTTTGACACTCATTCTTATGTGCGAACTTCGACCCACTGGAGGATCCTTTGGGACACTGGTAGGTAGAGATGAGTGAATCTATTTGCCGCTTCATAGATTCGTATCGAATCTTGGAAATTTTCAGCTGCAAATTGAATCCGAATTTCTTTGGATTCGATTTGTATTATTCGTAAATCTTCGGAAAAATTTAACACGCTAACAATACGTACGATACATATGAAACATAAGAAATGTACGCATTTAGCTTGTGGCGGGACAATGACGATATGCCCACGCAAGAGCGGGAAAGAAAAGATACACTCACCTCAGAACTGGAAAAAACCAGCCCAGCCCACGGGGATCTAACTGTTTTGCACATATAGGGAGTGAAGACTCCTCCCTCAGTACTCAACCCTCCTCTGAAGTCTGAACCAGTTTAGACTAGCGCTGACCTCAGAGCAAGAGGCAAGCATCATGGCTAAAAAAAAAGCTGCGTCCAAATTGGAACGAGATGTGTTTTGGGGACGACTTACCTGAACCACCACCCGCTCAAGACATCAGGGTGTCACAACTCTGCCAGAGAAACCCAGCTTCAGTGCCTGTGTGTTCTTTACCACCTGCTGAGGTTGCTGTTGCTGCGACTCGTGAGGCGGCTGGAGCGTCTGCTTTGGCTCGTGCGGTTGCAACGTCTGCTTTGGCTTGTGCGGCTGGAACGTCTGCTTTGGCTCGTGCGGCAGAGGCGGCTGAAGCGTCCACTTCGCCGCCCAGGAGGAGATCCACCCCTTCCATACACCAGAACCCAATTGTTCCACCATCTGTGACGGCCCATGCACAGACCCTCTGGGACCATATATCGCAGTTGAGGACTGTGTCATACAGGTACTCCACCACCCTAGGCCGGGAGATCCTTCATTGGAACGGCGAAAGGGAACTGTGATTTGGTTTTCCGTTAGGAGAGGGTCTGGCTTCCTGCAGGATGATGAGGATGGAAAGGAATATTTTGTGGGCTGCAGGTCGGTGAAATGGCTGTACCTGCCACAACATCGGCATAGCCTGTACGTGGGGAATCAGGTGGAGTACATGGCGTCCCTGAAAGGCCCATTTGCAACCAGGGTTACCCTTCTTTTAAAGCCTCTGGTGCCTACAACAGGACCAGAAGTGTTGCCGGATGAACCACCAGGTCCAGGACACTTGCGCTGCCTGCAGGAGTTCCCAGATGGCGTCTTCCGGTTCAGGGAAAAGCCACAGCCTCAGCCAGAGCTTCTGATTCGTGGACTGCCAGCCCCACCACCACCATAGTCTTTACAGCTGGGTCAGCTGACCACATTATCATTCACCTTTAAATCCATTGTGGTCCACCAATACCAGCTGCCATGGAAGATGAAGCCAGCAGCAGCCGGGGAAGCTGGGGCTTCTTTCCTGGATGCAACCTTTCCAGAACCGCTGCAGCCGGAAGTCCTTACCCCTGCTGTCCCGGCAAGAGCATCCGGAAAAGCAAAAATGGCTGCAGCGTGCGTCACCACCACCCGGACCTGGTCAAGTCCAACTTCAGGAAGAAGAAGGCACTGGAGTTCCACCACCGCAGCCAGCATGGCCTACAAGAGGCAGGAGCGTCCTCTGATGAGCTTCAGCAGCAGCTTGAGTGAGGAGGACTTCAGGTCCCTCATATGAGGAACCCAACTACTGGCAGTGTGAAAGACACTGCAGGAGGACCTATGGGAGCCACACCATGGACTGCATCTGATGGGTGAGATGCTAGTTGGCAGTTGTTTTTGTTTAGTTTGTGTTGCCCCCGTTTGACTCCCACCCAGATGGGCATGGCTGTCAGGACTCTCCCCATTCTGCAGAAATTTCCCTATTGTGCCAAAGTGCACCTATTTTCCTTTTTCCACCCTGCTATTCTCTATTATCCATGTGGATTACACATTACCTGTTTGGATTTCAATTTTACCTCATGTGGATTACAATTGAATTTTGGAATATGTGTTCCAGACAGACAGTGTTTTATCATGCCAACCAGGATCCATAAGGAGAGACTCAAACGTATATCTAAGCCTTTTATGCTTGCAAATGTGAAACTGATTACACTAAAATGTTTGCATACTTATGTCTTTGCTGTATTTTAGCTACACTGTTTTTAATGGTTCAGCACTTTAGCCCATTGTGTGTATTCTTTTTCTGGTACTGCAATGTGTCCTATTATGCACTTATTGTACGGTGTTTTTAGTAAATTATTCACTTATTGATAGCTAGCAGCAGTGAGCACCTTATTTTTCTAGTTCATATTGACTGCCTCTAAAGATTGTACGCTGCGGCCTAGCCTCGTGCGTATGACGCATTCGCGCGCCAATAGTACGCTAAGGATTCGTACGTACTTTTGTACGCTAATGCTTACATATTGCGTACTTTTAACTACGTTGACTGTACTTACGTAATTTGAGCAGGAATGTTCACAAAAAACGTATATTTTTTTTAACATAGATTCGACGAATACGTTCGTTTAAATACGAATCTTGTCAGATATTCGGCGAATATTTGGCAAAGCAAACTTTGATTCGCTCATCTCTACTGGTAGGCAAGTTTCACTAATGCACATGGTTACTTCTCAGTGCCTCACAGGGATTACCTTTTCTCATGGATGGATTCCAATGTGCCATCATAAGGCTCTTAACAAGTAAGGGCAGATTCGCATCAGTGTTCGTAATTCCGTTATACTGTTCCGTTACAATAGGGTTATAACGAAATATAATATAATTTAAGAATAGAATGCAAATTGGAACCCTTTAAGAGGCATACCATTTTACTCCGTCCTAATACATTTCTATGGGCACAAATAATGGTTTTGTTTTGTTTCGTTATGTCAGACAGCAAAAAAGTCCTGTCGAAGGACAACTGGAGCATCAGTGTTGAAGTGCTGGAGCAGCAGGGGTTTTAACATGCAAGTTTGCTGTTGTCATCTTTACTTTTCGACTCTTAGACAACCCATTTAATCCTAAAAGTAGATCATAGAAGTAACATGTATGATATAAATGCTACATTTCAGTAGGCAATGTAGATATTCAGAATGTGTGATTATTAAAGGGGTTATCTAGTACTATAAAAATGTCCCCCATAAGCCGGGACCCCCACATTGAATATACCCCACTCCCTGCGCAGCTCCTGGTCTCCGCATCACCGCTTCTCCCCGCGTACAGATGAAAATATCCGGTGTTGGGGGGAAGCAGCCAATGGCAGGCGGGGGCGGGGATAAGCCTCCCTAGGGTTAGGGAGGCTCTTCCTTGTCATCCCCTGCCATTGGCTGCTCCCCCCTGACACAGGATGTTTTCATCCGCACACGGGGAGAAGCAGCAGTAGCAGTGCGGGGACAAGGAGCGGCACAGTGAGTGGGGTAAGTATATTCACTGTGAGGGGTCTGGCATATGGGGGACATTTTTATAGTATTGGATAACCTTTTTAAGTATGGAGATCAGGGGTGGATTGGCCATAGATCTTACAGGGAAATTCTCCGGTGGGCCGATGCCCAGGGGGCTGCCTGAGCTCTTCTCACAGCTAGCCAGTGGAAGTTTTTGGGGATGCATTTTGTGCTCCTGGCAGTATTTTGTAATGGACTGTGGTATTTGGCTCTGTTTGGGTGGTATTATGTGCCACAATATGCCATTGCTGGCCCTGCCTTCCATCAATTTGGACCCAACTACAAAATGGGGCCACTTTTAGTATTTTTTTCAGGGCTGCTTTAAAGGGGTTGTCCAAGTTATGGAAAAAAAATATAGCACTGTAAATCTGATGGGCAGCAATATATAACTAAGTTCAACAAGTTTTAGGCAAAAAAAAATCTATATTTCCTAATTTCCCTGGTTCTCTTCTGGCCTTTGTTTACATGCAGTAATAACAATCTCTGCCCCCCCCCCCCTTCTCTGCAAAGGTAGTGAATATAAGTGCTGTGAGTACATGTCTGCCTGCTGGGATACTCAGCAGCATGTTGCTTGTGTAGGACTACAAGTCCCAGCTGTACAATGACACTGCTGATACACACAGGAAATTCTCCCTACCTGTTCTTGTACAATACAATTCCTCTATAGCTCCTTGCCCAGCATTTGTCTCCTCTCACTGCTGCAGCAACTATTTGTTGTAAATCCTTGAGCCCTCAGTGTGTTCTGGCTGAAGGGGTTAATGTTTTATCTGAAGGAATCCAGGGAGAGAGCAGATAGCAGGAGCCCGGCAAAGAAAGGGGGCGTGGCCAGTGACGTCTCGTGTACAGACTGGTATCTGAACTCTGAGGCTTGTACACGAAACATCACAGACCAGGGAGATAAGGTGACATCACAGGTCATGTGACCCTCAGTCAACTCTGAGAAACCAGCAGCTTTCGAAACACAAAGTATATGGGAAAGTTGTTATACCTGACAAGTTAGAAACATATAAAGAACAAAAAAATAACTCGGACAACCCCTTTAAGTTCCCAGTCCACCCCTGATGGGGATACATATAATGTGTGGGATAATTATTGACCCGAAATGTGTATTTAAAGGGTACGTAGCAGCCTGGGGAGAAAAAAAATCCATATTAACACACCAGTATAATAAATGGTACTTGGTCAATGGTAGCCTTTATAAATTTTGCTGTGCGCTCCAGAAACTTCAGGTTATACCTTTGGTGATCTCATGGAAGAGCTGAAAGAGTTGAGCCCGAGTTAGGGAGTCAGCAAAATCAGCCAGAGCTAAAATATTCTAGAAACACTAAAAATGAGACGCTTGTTCTGAAGATAGTAGCAGGTAGTACTCCATTGTCTCCTACCAGCTCTTCCTGTATCAGAAGCCTACATGTCTTCCATAGCACTGATACTGGCCTATTCCAGGGGAAATATTGCCGACAGAACAACGTGACTGGAAAGACTGTAAAATTACATTGTAGATGCAATACACTTAACTCAAAATGAGAAAGATTGTAAAAAAATATATTAAATACATCACATCCAGGAACTATGGATTCCACTTAGCACCTCTATAGGTTAATCCCTGCAACTTCTTTGATATTTCCACTCACCAGGCAGTAATATTCTTACGTATTTCTAGGTGCTTTCCAAACAGCGTTGTCATCTATGGCTATAAATACCTCTGCATTAGCTGCCTTCGCTCCATTTCACCTGTCCTTCCCCATGGAGCCTGGGCCCAGGTTAGGCCGCCTACGTATGTCTTTCACGGTTATAACACTGTGCTTGGCAAGAAGACTCAGACAGAATCACTTGCACTGTGCCCTGCAAAGACTAAATGCTAACATGAATGCAGTTGATCTATTTTTCAATAATTTGATCTTATATTTCTCTACGCTGCTGGACACAAAAAGATGAAATAACATAGAAAACAAAAATCAGTGTAACAATGTTCTTCAGTCAAAGGAAGCCACCTTATCTCTCTCTGATAGGGCTTTCAATTAGAGATGAACAAATCATCCAAAATTCGCTTCGCTGAATGTTCACCGCACTTTTCAAAAGATTTGTACCGCATACGAATCTATTCGGCGAAGCTGCGTACAAATCATACATTATTATGTGGTGTTTTGCGAACTAATAACGAAAGTACAGTTGTTAAAGGTACGCAACTTATGTGAACACGTACACATGAGCGTACAAATTGCGTACGAATCCTCAGCTTACTATTGTCTAGCGATTGCGTAATACGCAGACACGCACGACACTAGGCCGCGGCGTGCACTCCTCAGAGGCAGAGCGAAGTTTTACAAATGGCATCCAGGCGATCCTCAGCATTTAGCTCTGGAGAGCTTAAATACATGATCCGGCTGATGGACCGGCAGGTGATCTGAGGCTTGCGTCCAACTATTACGAATTCTACCAGTAGAAGCTGTGGCTACATGTCCTTTGGCACTGCTGGCGTGTGCCACCTTCTCCTTCTTTTTTTGGAGCTCGAGTTCTGGCTGGAAGTGGAACCCTTTTGCTTTTCCGTGCCAGACATTTTCACTTGAATGTGGCCCTGCAGGTCTTTGTCTCTCTCCCTGCCTGATTAATATTACTAGCCCTGCACTGGCCCTGTAGTATCCCTGATATGTGTATTATGGATTCCCAGAACAATTACACCCCAATTTTAACAAAACAGTTCTCTGTCTTTAGGAACTTCACAGACAGTGCTTCTGCTCGTCTCAGCAGTCGCAACACAACTGATGCGCCACTGGCTTACCGAGCCTTAGCCAGTCAGAGCAAACCTAGGTCAGGTGACTGCTTTCTTCCCGGGCTTTTTCCGCACGAATAACAAACTAACAGTAAAATTTTACTGAACTGAATTCGTACGCATCAGCGTATAAAGTAACTTATACGTAGCATTAGTGTACAATTTATTTCACAAGTATGTAGTGAATGCATAGAAAGCTTTAAGAACATTTTCGAATCTAACGGAGCGAATCTCCAAAAATCCGGATTTGCTTCGCAGTGGAAAATTTCCAAGATTCGTATCGATATACGAAGTGGCGAATAGATTCGCTCATCTCTACTTTCAATGTTAAGGTGGCACTACACACTACACCAGCAACCTTTGACAGTCCTGTTGTTGTGAAACTGGGTATAACTCCCAGCATGCACTTTCTTAGCTGATGCTCACCAGTCTATGGACTGGAGCACAGCCCACCAACTATCAATTGATGTTAAAGTATATAAAACAAGAAAAAGAAAATGGCTGGCTCACAGTCAATGTGCATACACTTTACTAGATGAATCCATACACATTTATTATAAAAACAAAACAAAACATTAAAACAATATCCCCATACATAGATTTATTAAAAGCACATTCCTGGTCCTTTTAAGTGTTTAAATGAGGAGCTCTCGCATAAAACCTTTAATTAATAAAAAAATATATGGCCTTGTGAACCTTATGGTTCTTTGCATCAATATAGCTAATGACTATGCATGAAATGTTCCACTTTGTCCCACTTTATCCACCTGGTTGGATATATAGTTTGTTTGTGTTAGTAGTGGTTGGTTTACTCACGGACCCACAACGTATTGCTGTCTCGTGTTGACTGTATGTTCCTCTGTATGGCGGCGTGGATGAACTTCTGGCACATACTCCATTGTATTACCTCTTTGGAGCTCCTCATGTGGATTAGACTGTTACTGTGCAACTTGTATTTTTCCTAGGCCATATGTACCAACGTACCAGACGTATTTCGGAATAAAAACTGTTCCCTACTCAGTGGTAACTTATAATGCTTCCATGTCTGGCTTTATACAGTACATGGATAGCCAACACATGGACCATTATAAAACATTATTGATTTATAATTGTATGTTTTCTTTATTCTATCCCCTTGTCTTCAGAAAAAAATATTAAGACAAAATTTAAATGATCACTGAACTTTTGGACAACTGTGCTTCAATTCATACTACAGGTGGATATAAGAAGCTTTGTATATATCCCATCAGAGAAAAAAGATTTGTTCTGGAATTATCAGCTGTATCCCCCTATTTCTATATTAACTTTCACTCTGAGATTTGTGAGAAATTTATGAGACCAAAACAGGAAACCTTTTGGGGGGAGGCAGTCAGTGTGAAGAGAATAGAGAGAAACACAAAACAGGAATAATTCAGCAGATTTAGCAGTTAATAACATGTTTCATATCTCATCCCAAGTGTTTTATTCATATCTACACTGCTCTGTACTTCTTTTTAATGTCCTCTCTGTTGCTTATAATTCTGATAAAGAGGGGAGGCAAAATATACTGTCTCTGTGTTCTCTATGGGGAGAAATGATGAGCAGCTAGGAACAACTTAGAATGCAGCCTGCAAAGAGGAAGAAAACTAAATACCAGCTACAAGTCATAATGGTCAGATATAGTGTTATACTTATTGTATGTACACATCACAGTTATTTTCAAAAGATATCTAAAGTTTAGGTATGCTTTACAAAATATTTTCTGAAGTGAAGATAAATCAGAATATTTTTCCAGAAAAATGGTATAATTATGGTGAATGAAGACTAAAAGCTGTCCGGCCACCAATCTGTTTAAGAGGACTCGTCATTTGTCACCAGAAAATACCAACATTATATATTTGATACACTGGTTATTTTGCAAGTTTTCCCACCTACAAAGAACTTTGTAAATAATTCATTTGAATTTTATTGAATGTATTTGATCACCTACCAACCAGCAATACTTCTGGCTCTCACAGACCTGTTAGATTTGCTTTAAGAAACCCTCCTACTCTGCACTCATTACCTGTATTAATTGCACCTGTTTGAACTTATTAACTGCATAAATGGCACCTGTGCACACACTCAATCACACTCCAACCTCTCCACCATGGCCAAGACCAAAGAGCTGTCTAAGGACACCAGGGACAAAATTGAAGACCTGCACAAGGCTGGTATGGGCTACAGGACAATAAGCAAGCATCTTGGTGAGAAGGCAATAACTGATGGTGCAATTATAAGAATTTGAAAGAAGCACAAGGTGACTGTAAATCTTCCTCGCTCTGGGGCTCTAAGCAAGATCTTGCCTCGTGTGGAGGACCTGGTCAATGACCTGAAGAGAGCTGGGATCACAGTCTCAAAGATTACCGTTAGTAAAACACGCCACGGATTAAAATCCTGCAGGGCATGCAGGGTCCCCCTGATCACGCCAGCACATGTCCAGGCCCATTTAAAGTTTGCTGATGACTATCTGGATGATCCAGTGGAGGCATGGGAGAAGGTCATGTGGTCAGATGAGACCAAAATAGAACTTTATAGTATCAACTCCACTCGCCGTGTTTGGAGGAAGAAGAAGGATGAGTACAACCCTAAGAACACTGTCTCAACTTTGAAGCATGGGGTGGAAACATCATACTTTGGGGGTGCATTTCTGCAAAGGGGACAGGACGACTGCACCGTATTGAAGAGAGGATGGATGGGGCCATTGCGAGATTTTGTCCAATAACCTCCTTTCCTCAGTAAGAGCATTGAAGATGGGTCGTGGCTGGGTCTTCCAGCATGACAATGACCTGAAACACACAGCCAGGGTAACTAAGGAGTGGCTTTGTAATAAGCATTTCAAGGTCCTGGAGTGGCCTAGTTAGTCTCCAGACCTGAACCCAATTAAAAATCTTTGGAGGGAGCTGAAACTCAATGTAGACCAGTGACAGCCCCAAAACCTGAAAGATCTGGAGAAGATGTATATGGAGGAATGTACCAAAATCCCTGCTTCAGTGTGTGCAAACTTGGTCAAGAACTACAAGAAACGTCTGACCTCTGTAATTGTATTTACAGGTTTCTGTAACAAATATTAAGTTCTGCTTTTTTATTGTATCAAATACTTATTTCATTCAATAAAATGAAAATTAATTATTTACAAATCATACATTTTTTTTTAGATTCTGTCTGTCACAGTTGTAGTGTACCTACGATAAAAATTACAGACCTCTCCATTCTTTGTAGGTGGGAAAACATGCAAAGTCGTCAGTGTATCAAACACTTATTTTCCCCACTGTGTATCTATCTATCTATCTATCTATCTATCTATCTATCTATCTATCTATCTATCTATCTATCTCTTTGCTATTTCTGACTTCAATGTTCATGTGGGAGGTGTTATCAGTATTAGGGATGAGCGAACCAAACTGTAACGAACCAGATTCGTTACGAACTTTGCAAAAAGTTCGGTTCGTCACCGAACCGAACTTTTGAAAAGTTCGTAACAAGTCTGTTAAAAAAAATAAACGGTAACGTAAAACTGTACTTTTTTCACAGAATAGACCAGGATACAAGGGATTATTACTCCTATAATCCCTTGTATCCTGGTTTTCTGTATAAAAAAAAGATGTGTGACGTCACCCCACAGCCCCTGAAGTGTCTGAGCGCGCTGACATCTTGTCAGTGCGTCTCAAGACTTCAGAGAGAGAGGAGCTCCATCTTAGATAGAGAGGGAAAAGATATAGATAGATAATCAAACAAGTAGATAGATACAGTGAGAGATAGAGAAAAAATAGAAAGGGTTAGGCTACTTTCACACTAGCCGCAGGCCTGATCCGGCAGGTGAAGGGTGCTGCCGGATCAGGACTGCCGCAGCGACATGTGTGGAGCTGGAACCGCGATCCTGCCCCACACATGTCACACAGTACATACATACACACACATATACACAGACAAATACACATACATACATACTTACATGCTCCCGGCAGGTCTTCAGAGTGACGGAGAAGCAGGACGGCTCACACAGGTGACGATTCCCCACAGCGACCTCTGCTGGGCGCCTGGTGGAATCATCACCTGTGCGCGCCGTCCTGTCCCTCCGACGCTCTGAAGACCTGCCGGGGTGCTTGTAAGTATGTATGTGTATTTGTATGTGTATATGTCTGTGTATGTTTATGTTTATGTCTATGTCTGTATGTGTGTACGTGTAGCCGGATCCATCATGAACTCCATTGAAAGTCAATGGAGATTGGATCCGGTTACCATTGTGGTCACACCAGACGGATCCACCACCATTGACTTGCATTGGGGGTCATTCCGGATCCGTCTTGGTGCGGATGCCTGGACTGGAGAGCAAACCGCAGCATGCTGCGGTTTGTTCTCCGGTCTGAAGACGGAACGGAATGCTTTCAGGAGCATTCCGTTGTCTTCAGTTCAGTTTTGTCCCCATTGACAATGAATGGGGACAAAACTGAAGTGTTTTATTCCGGTATTGAGCCCCTATGACAGAACTCAATACCGGAATTTTAAAACGCTAGTGTGAAAGTAGCCTAAGTGAGAAAAGCAGGAGAGAGGAAGAGAAAGCTAGATATAGAAGATAAGGTTATAGATAGGGAAAGAGGCTGAGAAAGCAAGAGATAGGTAGAGATAGGGAGAGAAAGTCATATAAATAAAAAAATTGTGAGATCTAGGGAGAGATAGGGTGATAAAAAAAGAAATAGTGAGAGAAAAGAGTCAGGACAGGTAGCATTCCTGTTCCGTGACCGTACACGCTACACATTGCTGCTCAGCTGGGTGCCGTCAACCCTGTTTAGCCGCAACAAAAAAAGTTTAAAAAAACTCAAAAAAAAAAGTTATAAACAAAGTTTAAAAAAAAAAAGTTAAAAAAAGTTATTAAAAAAGTTAAAAAAAAGTTAAAAAAAATAAATAAAAATATGTCCAAGCGTCCTACTTCCAGCACTTCCCAGGCAAGGAGTGCAACAGCAGGCGGTGAGGGTAGGAGAAGTGGCAGCACCAGGCCCAGTGGCAGCCGGGGTAACAGGCGTGGCAGCAGGGTGCAGCTACACCTGATGGCCACTGGTCAAGTAAGAACCACACAGCCAGCGGTTCTAGATTGGCTTACCCAATCCTCCAGTTCCACCGCCCAAAGCTCCCAAACGAGGAGTCAAGCATCCGCTGGATCATCCGACACTACCCTTACATGGGACGGTCAGCGAGAGTCCTCTGCCCCGTCCCCTGTTATTAGAATGGCACTCACCTTTGGGGCACTTTCTGCCAGGGAACTCTTGGCAAACCTTGATCTGCCCTTGGAGTCTCTACTACTTTTTAGTGATGAGGAGGAGGAGGAGGAAGTCCACCAAAGTCAGCGAATGGAACGTAGTGAGACTCTAGAGGAGGTGTTGGCTGTAAGCAGTCAACAGAGCCAGGGAGGAGCATCCAGTGCCACACCTGATATTCTGTCCCAGCCACCGGAGGAAAGTAGCAGTGGTGCCGAGTTTGATGACGATGTCGCTGATTGGACGTGGCGCCCTCAAGCAGCATCATCCTCATCATCAGGGGAGGAAATAGAGGTGCCTCCGACGCAGCAACATCCCACTGTTTCAAGGAACCGAGGCACAAGAGGGAGGGGTAGAAGCCGAGCTACCAGGCAGAGATCACCCTCTCAAAGCCTTGGTCCTGAGAGGGCACCCTCAGGCAGCAGTGGCAGTCAACAGCCAGCAACACCCCCCGTGGCTGTCAGCAAACCACGGTCCTCTGTCGTCTGGCAGTTCTTCCGCCTGGGGAAAGATAAGCACATCGCTTTGTGCCTGCTGTGCAATGAGATGGTCAGTCGTGGCAGGGGTGATAATCTCGGGACAACATCCATGCGAAAGCACATGGAAAGGCAACACCAATAAGCCTGGAAGAACCGTGACCCCAATACCACCTCCTGTCCGGATGCACCATACACTGCAGATCCCATCATGCAGCATCCTCTCAGTGCAACTCAGGGCTCGTCAGCCTCAGGTGCCAGCACCAGCACAGTGTCACTGCCATCTACACCGCTAATGAGGCAGCAATCCGTAACTGAGTCCATGGGCAGACGTCAGGTGTATTCCAGCAGCCATCCCATGGCCCAGAAACTGACCGGACACCTGGTTAAGCTGCTGGTGCTTCAGTCCCTGCCCTTCAACCTCGTGGACTCCCAGCCTTTCAGGGATTTCATGGCGTGTGCACACCCCAGATGGCGAGTCCCCAGCCGCCACTACATCTCTGGCAAAGCTGTCCCATCACTGCACAGTTATGTGCAGAAAAAGGTGGGCGACTCATTGGGACTCTCGGTGTCCAAGACCGTGCACCTGAGTGCTGATGTCTAGTCCTCAAATTATGGCCAAGGGCAGTACATGTCTGTTACTGCCCATTGGGTCAGCATCCTCCCAGAAGACCATCAGGAAGGTGGCCCATTCTTGCCACTGTCACCTCCACGGTGCTTTAGGGCAGTGATTTTCAACCAGTGTGCCTCCAGCTGTTGCAAAACTACAACTCCCACCATGCCCTTCTGTAGGCTAATAGCTGTATGCTGCCTGGGCATGATGGGAGTTGTAGTTTTGCACCAGCTGGAGGCACACTGGTTGAAAATCACTGCTTTAGGGGGCCAGCAGCGGGAAGCAGAAGTTCTGCCTCCACCACCTTGCAACCATCCGCCGCTTTGACAGCAGTCCAACCTGCCCCGGTGTCTTACCACCGATGTCAGGCCCGGCGCTCTCAGGCTGTCCTCCATTTGGTGAGCCTGGGTGAACGGAGCCACAGTGGGCAGGAGCTCCTCCGGACCATCAGGGAGGAGATCGATCAATGGCTGACCCCACGTCAACTAACGGTGGGAAGTGTGGTAGCAGACAATGGGAGGAACATTGTCTCTGCAGTGCAGCAGGGAGGGCTGAGTCATACACGTTGTATGGCACATGTGATAAACCTCATAGTGCACAGGTTTCTTCGATCATTTCCTGCACTACAAGACCTTATGAGGATGTCACGCAGAGTGTGCAAACACTTCAGCCACTCCTACACTGCAAGGAACACCCTGCTCAGGATCCAGAGACAACACAGTCTGCCCCAACATCGGCTAATCTGCGATGTGCCAACATGCTGGAATTCTGCCCTCCATATGCTGGACCGCCTGTACGAGCAAAGGTCAGCCGTTACAGACTACCTCATGGGGCAATCAGGCAGCTTCATGCCACACTGCGACTTCCAAGTCACACACTGGCAGATGATGCGTGAAGTCTGCCAATTGTTGATCCCTTTTGAGGACGCGACTTTGTTTGTGAGCAGGCAGGACTATGGGATCAACGACATCATCCCACTCGTCCATGTTCTGGAAAGTGCGCTGAAAAGCATCATCAGCCAGGATTCCCAGGCCACCACTCCAAGACTGAACATCACCTTGAGCCCAGAGATGGATGAAGTGCAGATGGAGGGTGAGGAGGAGGAGGAAGATGTCTACGCCCAGCCATTCCACACACCGCCACCTGGCTTCTCTGCCTCTCAATCACAGGAGGAGATGGAGGATGAGGTGGTAGAGGAAGTGGAGGAAGACCCCAGCAGACCCTGGAACTATATCAAAGGCAGTGGAGAGGCAGTGCCGCCTCCTCCTCCATCAATTGTCTCTTCTCAACTATACTGGCCTGGGTGCAATTAAGTGCTGCCGCCTCCTCCTCCTCCTCCTCCGTCAATTGTCTCTTCTCAACTATACTGGCCTGGGTGCTATACAAGTGCTGCCGCCTCCTCCTCCGTCAATTGTCTCTTCTCAACTATACTGGACTGGGTGCTATACAAGTGATGCCGCCGCCTCCTCCTCCGTCAATTGTCTCTTCTCAACTATACTGGCCTGGGTGCTATACAAGTGCTGCCGCCTCCTCCTCTGTCAATTGTCTCTTCTCAACTATACTGGCGTGGAAGCTATACAAGTGCTGCCGCCTCCTCCTCCGTCAATTGTCTCTTCTCAACTATACTGGACTGGGTGCTATCAAGTGCTGCCACCTCCTCCTCCTCCGTCAATTGTCTCTTCTCAACTATACTGGCCTGGGTGCTATACAAGTGCTGCCGCCTCCTCCTCCGTCAATTGTCTCTTCTCATTTATACTGGACTGGGTGCTATACAAGTGCTGCCGCCTCCTCCTCCTCCGTCAATTGTCTCTTTTCAACTGTACTGGCCTGGGTGCTATCAAGTGCTGCCGCCTCTTCCTCCGTCAATTGTCTCTTCTCAACTATACTGGCCTGGGTGCTATCAAGTGCTGCCGCCTCCTCCTCCGTCATTTGTCTCTTCTCAACTATACTGGCCTGGGTGCTATCAAGTGCTGCCGCCTCCTCCTCCGTCAATTGTCTCTTCTCAACTATACTGGACTGGGTGCTATACAAGTGCTGCCGCCTCCTCCTCCATCAATTGTCTCTTCTCAACTATACTGGCCTGGGTGCAATTAAGTGCTGCCGCCTCCTCCTCCTCCTCCGTCAATTGTCTCTTCTCAACTATACTGGCCTGGGTGCTATACAAGTGCTGCCGCCTTCTCCTCCGTCAATTGTCTCTTCTCAACTATACTGGACTGGGTGCTATACAAGTGCTGCCGCCTCCTCCTCCTCCGTCAATTGTCTCTTCTCAACTATACTGGCCTGGGTGCTATACAAGTGTTGCCGCCTCCTCCTCCGTCAATTGTCTCTTCTCAACTATACTGGCCTGGGTGCTATCAAGTGCTGCTGCCTACTCCTCCGTCAATTGTCTCTTCTCAACTATACTGGACTGGGTGCTATACAAGTGCTGCCACCTCCTCCTCCGTCAATTGTCTCTTCTCAACTATACTGGACTGGGTGCTATACAAGTGCTGCCGCCTCCTCCTCCGTCAATTGTCTCTTCTCAACTATACTGGCCTGGGTGCTATCAAGTGCTGCCGCCTCCTCCTCCGTAAATTGTCTCTTCTCAACTATACTGGCCTGGGTGCAATCAAGTGCTGCCGCCTCCTCCTCCTCCGTCAATTGTCTCTTCTCAACTATACTGGCCTGGGTGCAATCAAGTGCTGCCGCCTCCTCCTCCGTCAATTGTCTGTTCTCAACCTTACTGGGTCCAATACAGTACTATTACTGCTGCTGGTTCCACTGTCAAATGTCTGTTTTCCACCCTACTGGGTCCAAGGAAATGCTGCCAGTGTTACCAACTTGCACTTTGTGTCCTATGTCTTGTGTAATCACTTACACCTTGGCTAATGTGTACCTGTTCGGGGGGGCACAAGGTCTAATTAAATGGTACGCCTGTCTGTCTTCTGACCTGTGATGTCACTGAGACCGCATCGACTTCAACGCAGCCTATTCTTGGGGTGGTGCCACGATCTACCGTGTGTTTTTGGTGCTCTGGCATGACATGGACTGCTCCAGCGGACATCTTCAATGCTGTCAAACGTTGTCGACCTGGCTGTCGACGACTATTTTTGCACTTTGATTTTTTCCACTTTTTTCATTGTAATAGCAACTGCAACTAAACGAAACTATACCCTATCAGACTCCCACTATTGTAGCTGCAATTATTCAGCCGTTATAGCAAGGTTCGTTTTAGGTTCGGTTCGTATGAATCCGAATTTCACGAAAGTTCGCCGAACCGAACTTTTCAAAAGTTCGCTCATCCCTAATCAGTATATACAGAGATAGCTGCCAGTCACTGATAGTGGTACACAGTGGAAATGTTTTCAGTGATTTATAGCATTTTGTGTGTGTGTTTTAGGTCTGCAGTTTGTGCCATTCTGCTGCCCCTTGTTGGTGCAGGCAGTGCACCGCTTACCATGCCATGTGGTGTCCTGGTTGTCGGTGTCCTCTCCATGTTACAGCCTCCTTCATCTTGCCTAGTGTGCCCTTAAGGTGCACATCCACTCTCTTCTGGCCTTTTAAAGGGTCAGTATGAGTGCTCACTAAATGTTCCCCAGCTAATGGCTGAGGGTCGCTTGTTATTTAAAGCACTCTTTCCAGGCAGAGGGTGCCTAAGCTTTAAAGGGGTTATCCGAGAATACATAAAGCCTCCCTAGTATTGCGGGTGATGCTAGGGAGGCTCGTCCCCGTCCCTGCATGCCATTGGCTACTCCCCGTCATCGGATTTTTTCATCCCTGCACGGGGAGAAGCAGCAGTGGCAGTATGGGGACAAGGAGCGGCGCAGGGAGTGGGGGCCGAGTTAAGTATAATCACTTTGAGGGGTCCGGGACATGAAGGGGGCTTTATGTAGTCTTGGATAACTCCTTTAAGGTTCCCTCTGAGAAGGAAAGGTGTTTGGAAGACTTAGTGCTTCAGTGGTTCTCTTGTGATTTTCTTGCATTATCCAGACTATGTTCCCGTCTGTGCTCCTGTTGTGTACCCATCTTGCTTGTGTACTCCTTAACTCACACTTCAGCTTTCAGTTCAAGTTCTACATGCAAGGCTGATTCTTATCATTCTAAGAAGAGTGGTTTTCTATACTTGCAAAGCTACTACATATCACTGATTTCTTTATAATCATATATTGTGCCTGTGAATAAACCAGTAATATGTATTAGCTTTCTAAGCATAGCAAAACCTCTATTCTCAACATGGTAAGGCTATAATAAGATATATACATTCTAGGACACAGCTCTGGCCTAAGCATGATGATGTCTAGCCCTGTCAGTCATGGGGGTGGGGAGCGTGCAGAGCACAGAAGTGTTGCCAAAGCAGTGCTCTAAAAACACAGATACATCTGCAGTTGTTTAACCTATAGATAAAAGAAAGGTATTGTTTTTATCAGCTTGATCATAATAAGACTAATCATGCTTAAAGAGACTCTTTAAGTTCTCCTATTCTTTCTGCCCTGTCTATTCTTGTTTCCTGCCTAATGTGTTCTTGCATTCTTCCACTTGCAATCTCTTCTAGTGTCTGTAGTTCACTGTTGCAAATATCTGCAGTTCCAGTATTATAGATTGTGGTGCAGTTTCCCTGCATCTCTACTTACCAGCCAAGTTCCCTACAGTCAAGTTCTGCCAAAACCCACATGATCAGTTTAAGTGACTGTTCAGATTGTATCTGCAGTTTTGGTGCATTATCTGTACCTAGAGCATATGTTGCTGGTACCAGAATTCTTAAACCAGTGCATCACTTGCTAACTATACTGGTACTATCTCTAGAGGTAGTGGTCTGGTTGCTCTCCTGTAGCAAAGTCCTGATCCCTGTACAGGGTTAAGGGGTGAATAGCAAGGGTTTAGCCCACTCACCCCAAGGCCTTGTTCACACATCAGTTATTTGATCAGTTATTTCCATCAGTTTTTGTGAGCCAAAAGCAGGAGTGAAGCCTGCACAGAAATGAGGTATAATGAAAAGATCTGCACCTGTTCTGTGTTTTTGACCCGCACCTGGTTTTGGCTCACAAAAACTGATGGAAATAACTGATCAAATAACTGATGTGTGAACAAGGCCTTAATAGTTTGTATACAAAGATAGCTGTCAGTCACTGATGACATCTCTCCCATGTACAATAAAGTCAGAAAGAGCAGATATAAATATATAAATTCCAGTTTTAGTAAATCATTTCCCACAACATTTTATATCAATCTGCTGAGCTTCTCCTTCTCTATAACATGCTGCCTGTAGATTGCATTGCATCTCATGGTGACAGGTCCTCTTTAACCTGTGGCTGCCATGAGTAAACAAAGCTCAGAGTAGCTAACCAATTGTACAACCACAAAGCAATAATCCAGCAGCAAAGATCCATTGACCAGTCAAAACTTCACTTTTAATAGTCCATAATAAAATCTTGGTAATACCACATCCTGTCAAATATATCCCATATATGCACTTCAAACATAGCATACACCTGTTTGATTAATAGCCCATACTTATCAGACAATATATGTTATATACTTAATGTTAATTATGTCAATATATGTTGATATAAGGCAAATCCATTATGCATTTTATTATGTCTTATGAGGCCTTTCAAAAGTCTGGCTGCTTATGTGACTATCCAGAAGGATTCCTGATTCAGCAATATTCTTCTGTGATCATCACTTCCTGGAGGTCTATCATGTTTGTACTTTTAATTATTGTGGTATTCAAAAGTTTCTGCAGTCACTTTATAAATTACTTTTGTTTCGGGTGTTTTCTGGACAAAAATGAAGGAGGTGATGGACAATGTGCATCTAACAGAGTCACAGATGGTCTAATCAAATGTTTCAATGAACCCTGTGAAAATGAATAACCGAACACAGTCCAGGTCCATGATGACCGCCAAACCAATGTTTAAATCTGAAGAATATTTGCAGAATTCTTCAGAAAGTCAGATTGTTTCAATGTCAGTTTTCCACAAGGTTATGCACATGAAAATGCAGTAAAAAGAAATATAGATGCTAACTAATACAATTATTTAAGATGAGTTACATTTAATTATTCCTTAGATAATGAATGGCTTTCAGCATACCCATACCTGCCAACCAGGCTCATTTTCCAAATGAGACCATAATATTTTTTGGCCCTTACTTTTATTTTTCAGTCACAGTCACCTGCACTATCTGGAGCCAAAATTAGAATAAAAAGCTGAAAGGGAGTTTGAAGTTGGTCACAATAAGGCATATGGACCTGTCAAATAGTAGCATTTTTATGTTAGAACATCACTTGCCCTGATGAAGGTGTGTCCAGTTTGATGAATGTACTGGTCTGTTGCCTTCAGAAAGTAAATCTCTTCACTTTGTACTTTGTTCCTGTAAGCGCCACAGCCTTCTCCATGCTTCCCAAACACAGCGTTGTACATTGTACATTGGCATCACAGCTCAGCCCCATTCACTTCTATGGGGCTGAGCTGGGCCTAGACCAGGTGACCGATGAACATGATGTAATATGGCCTAGAAAATACCGGAGAAGGCCCGGGCACTACTGTGAGCGCTGCTGCCTTCTCAAACAGGTCATCGGCAGAGGTCCTGGGGGTCCAGAGGACAGGTCATCAGTATTAAAGTCTCAGAAAGTTTAAATTTAAACTTGCTGCTCTAACTGTACCCAAATCCTCTAAGTACCACTTTGCTGCATTACTATTGAAGGTCCGTGTGCTAGAGGTTTGGCTGTCTTATGCTAGAAAATAGTATGTTCTTGTGAGTGCTCTCCATCTGTAACCAGGCGTTCCATGGGCTGTACTGATGGATTGTGGCAGCATTGCGTGTGGATGTGTGGACATGTCTGGGGGTCTCTTCAGTTCTTGGTAGCCTAATGAGTTAGGCAAGTGTGAAAGCCAGGGTGAAAGAAGAGTTCCCCCTTTCAATCACATGCAAGGTCACAGCATGCCTCCCGTGGATTGTTGTGTTGCATGTGCGCTTGATCGAGACAATCATTTACAACAGTTTTCTGGTATAAATGATGACTAGTATAGATTTCAAGCAGGTGCAAGGACTGCTAGAGGATCCACTTAAAAAGGTTATCCGTGAATTTGATATTGATGGCCTTTCTTCAGGAATGGTCATCAAAGTCAGGTTGCTGGGGTCTCACTCCTGACACCCCCCCAATCAGTTGTTCAAAGAGGTTTTGGTGGTCTCTCCTTCCTAAGCCAGTGACATCATCATTCATTTGTCACATCAACAAGGTGCAGCTCAGTCCCATTCAAGTGAATGGGGCTGAGCTGCAATACCAAGCATAGCCGCTATGTCGGTGAGTAGATGCTATTGTGCTCACTGGAGCTCCAATTAGTGCAGCGGCCTTTTCAAACAGCTGATCAGTGCGGCTGCCAGGAGTTGGACCACTAATGATCTGACATTGATGAGCTGGATAACCCCCTTAATTTATAATGAAGTGTGCGTCTGATCATAAATTAAGTGCAGCAGATATCAAGACTGGTATAGCATTGGTGTTGATATATCTGCCCCATAGTTCTTACCAGTCAAGATGACTCAGTTTGCCATATTTTAGATTCATAGCAAATGAGGTTTATTTGGCCTTTGGAGAATCAATTGTGAAGAGAATTTTTTAATATTCTCTCATCTCTCCTTGTACTCTTTCATAGGAAATGAATGCAATTTAAAGGTTACATACAAAGGCAATCTAGTTCTGTACAAAATCCAAAGTGATCTGTTCATTTAATAAAAAAAATGCAACATGAAAAAAAGTTTTTTAAATGTTTCAATTTGCAGAGAAAAATGTGTTTATCAAGCCTTTCTATTCTTCCGCCACTAAAAGGAAATTGACAACATTGATTTATTGAGTGGAGCAACATTCAAGATAAAATCAATCTTGTCAAAACAACATTGCCTGGCAAAGAGGAAGGCGAACAGAGGGACAGAGACAGAATAAATCGAGGTAAACAGATTCAGCCATAAAACAATCCTGTCTTTTTGGAGGAAATTATACATATATCATCCAATTCTTCTCCAATGCTGGTTGACACCTTCTCCTTAAACTTCCTCTTCTATCATGTTCCATCTCTCCTCCCCAGGTCTTTCCAATCTCCTTCCTATAGTTCTGTATCTCTTCTTTGTTCCTTTTTATGTTAATTGTATTCCACCTCTCACCTTCCTTGTCTGTATCTCGGTCTTCCAATGTCTCACATTCATCTTCCTATCTCATTTACCAAATTTATTTTTACAGGTTTACAGGAACGGCTGCTATTCCTAGTAAAATTCTTGAATCTGTAGTTTAATCATCATACTGTCTTTTTTATTGTATGATTGCCACTGACCTACCGATGTGTATCTTATAAGTTCACCTTCTATGTGATATTACTTTTTTGTTAAAAAAGACAAAAGTATTATAGCAATGATTCATTTTGAAAGGTAAGGTCCCAGGCACATGGCAGAGCCACACACCACATGGTGCCTTTATGGCAGCACATAAAGTTCCTCCAGGTCTGTACAATAGAGCCACAAGGCCCCGTCTACCATGAAATGGTACCATTATGGAGATAATATGGCATTTGGAACATGCCTCAACTTTTTATGTGGAAACAAAAGTCTATAAGGTACAGTATTTACTTCTAGACTACTATAACAGCCATTTTATGGCTTCATATAATTGTATGGAGTTGACTTAAGGCTGTGAATTTTTTACTTTTTGGGAAGGGGGGGAAGGATTTGACTTGATTTTGTTTAAAGACATACTTTTCTAGTTTCTTTGCTATTTTGTTTTTTATAAGTGATTCTAAGTGATGTGATTAAGAGGGCTTGTGGTCAGTACATTAGCTAAGCCTTAAAGTTTCTCCATTACTTCCTTTACATGTAGAATGGGTTTACACAATGCAGCAGACACTTTGCCCACCTATAACGGTCAATAGTTGATTTTAAAGGTAGTAAGTAACTTGGTTTTATCCACAAAATTGTTTGCCCATTGGCTGCCGCAGGTGGGATATATTCAGCCTTATGCAGTAGCCATGCGAGCCTATATGCAGAGAGTATTGTAGCCTTGGTGGAGAAGGGGGCAGGACAGACAGCCTGCCCCTTCATCGGGTCACTGGCCTCATACCACCAACACAGTAATGGGGTAGAAGCTCTCTACCTTGTGAGATGGTGACATCGTATCACAACTTTACAGACAGTCACCTAGGGCGCTGTGTTCACACTACAATCCTGATATTCATAATCAATGAAAATGCTTTACTCCTACCAATAGTCCAGCACTATTAAGGTGCCCATACCGTACACCTTCAAATGTTTCCAACTGAAGAGCTATCCCCCATACTCCCCAACTGGGTGTGTACGTGTTTTAAATGAGGAGATAGCAGAAGCCACTCCAGAAACATCTGGTAGCGGCTTTTCATGTGGGAGAACAAAAGGATTGGTTGTGGCCTGATCCTTCTCTCCTTTGACATCATCAGTCGGGGAGAGTTGGTTGACCCTCATACACATTAGTGTGTTGGCTGGTTTTGCCAAAAACTGCGGGTTGTGTATGGACCTCCTGGGAAAGGATGAAGGTTTTTTTTTTTTTGGTGGTGCTTTTTTCAGACATTTATTTCTATTGAAAAGTCTACAGGAAAATTCCTGAAAAAATACAGTATGTCCTACCCAAAGCATTTTAAAAAAAGTAAGATGGAAAAAAAGAGTGGGAAAACACCAAACAGAGCAAATAAACATATGATCTGCCCTGAAAATAATACAATGAATTAGTCAGTGTGAAAATGCATGCATGCAGAAACAAGGGAACATATTCTCGCACAGTCTCTGCCTTCATAAATAAATGAGATACTTTTAGCATGCCTGTGATGTATTGCCAGCGTATTGCCTGTATTCGAGCTACTGTTTGCATCTACTGGAAAGCATCAGGTAAAGGACATGCATCATTTACATGATGTAGCAAGAATTGTGTTATTCTGGTCACCAGTTCGCTTTTCGATTCCAAATGGGCATCTGCAATGTTTAGTAAATAGTCGATTTCTGAGCTGGTAAGATAGGGTTATTGTGGTTCCAAATTCAACAGATATGCAGATCAGACTGCATTATATACCAGCTGCTGCCACTGAAATAACACAAGCTTCCACCCCAGGGATTAGGAAGATTTGGCAAAGCGTGTGATGCAGGAATATCCACAAATAGGAGATGGCATTAGTCATAGAACATCTCAGTCTGCTGGCTTTATTTTAAGAAGTGTTCAGATTAAGATGACTGTGATAGGAAGATAAAACTGATCATTTTACTTCTCTTGCTCACATATACTGTTGCTAAGAAATAATTGCTCACTAATCTGTCAGATAATGCATTCAGTATGCACAGGGGACTTTAAAACTTTAAAATCATAAACAATATAGGAATAATTCGATGTTTCACAGCAATGGTCACTAGAATGTATTAATGTACCATTTTAGAAGATCTTATTTATAAAATACACAATAAAAATGTAACACACGGGGCAGATGTACTATTGTAGAATTTTGGCACACACAAACTACACCAAATTTATGAAGTGTCACGGACACATTTTTTTGCTTTGCCCAACAAGGTGTACCGATAAGTAGCAGACAGCACCTAGCTTCAGATGTGGAAAAATCCAGGCGCGTGATTCTGGCACAAAGTAAAGCCTCATTCACACATCCATGTCCGTGCTCAAATCCATGAGAAGTGGTCAGTGATGCATCCGTGAAGCTGTCTGTGAAGGATCCATGTTGGGTCCGTGTGTCCTGTTTTTGCTGTTCATGTGCCATCCGTGTTTCACTGACACTGAACAGCTGAAAATTAATTTTCAAAGCATCTCTTCTTAATGATCTGTGAAACACGGATGGAACACAGATGGAATCCGTGTTGCATCTCTGGTTTTTACGGACCCATAGACTATAACGGAAAAAATAGAGCATGTATCCGTGCTAAAAACATGGACCCATGGACCATGGTAAAACACTGATGTGTGAATACACACATTAAAATTAATGGGGACGTGTGCTGTCCGTGGAGAACACGTGCAGCACAAGTACGTGGAATACTGACGTGTGAATGAGGTTTACGTCATCAAATAGCTGGTGTAAACTTAAATAGGTTTTCCGGAAATTATTTAAAAAGACTGCCAGTGCCCTGTCCTAGAAGGTGAGCAGGACTAGTTGTCTCCACCTGCACAGCTGACTAAGAGGGTGAGGGGGCAGGGCCTCACTAAACTGCTCAACAATAGAAGGTAATGATATTAGCCTGCCTACAATATGCCATCATGGCTGAGCAGCCTTACAGGGACGCACACCAATATGTAGTATATGTAAGTTCCAGCGAGTAGTGTGTAGGGAGGCCCCATCCCCTTACCCCCCTAGGCTGCGCGTCAAATAGAGGCAATCAGCCCAGCTCGCATTATAGCGGCCATTTTAAATAGTTTTTGGAGAACCCTTTTAAAGTGGCCATACACATTAGATACAAGTTAGTTTATGGTTGAACAGCAGTTGAACAAAGTTCATTTTGTAGACAAGGCCATACACATTTTAGTCCATATTGACTGTTACAGTTGCTCGAACTGGCCATCCAGTACATGTTCAATGAAACGTGCAATGGATGGAAAATCTTCCTGGGAAACTTGATACAAAGGTAGAACTTTCATCCACAGACATTCTTGTGGAAAATATTATGATGAAAATATTAAAGACGGGCAACTTCTTTATAATGGTCAATCTAATCTAATATAATGGTCTGCATCTGCCACTGTGATAAATCTGGATAATTTTTAGACTGTTTGCACTTCTATATGTTAGGATTAGTAAATCTATCTCATTTTACCATTTCTCCCATGCGTAAGGCTCTGTTCACACTTTTGGCTAGCTTTATGTTTTTTCTGTCACAACATAGGAGAATAGAAACTAAAATAACATTTCTAATCTGTCATATGATAGACACTAACAGTGCTCAATGTACGACATTGATCTATAATAGAATATGTTGGGTTTTACTATGGTGTTTATGCTTTTAAAAGGAAGAATAGTGCTCATGTTGCACTATTATTTCTGCCAAATATAATGGGATCTCCTGATGGAAATATGAGCAAAGCCTTTGGCTTGAATTACATCATGACTTGTGTTGTGCAATGACGTTTTAGACTAACAGTGTCATACAAGTGTAACATGCACTGCAAATGTTATGGTCACCAGAAACTTTTGGCAGTCATTGCATGATGTTGTATAAGTTAGAGGGTTTTCCAGGACTAAGATAGTGATGACTTGCCCTTATGATGGGCCATTAATATCAGATTGATAAGGATCTGACACCCAGCACTGATCAACTGATTTTGGTAGCCGTAGTGACACAACTATTAACGTGTATGAAGACGGAAGCAGATAGTCCCATATACTATGTAGTGGCTGTGTTGGGCTGCTGCAGCTCAGCTTTCAGTCGCTTGAATGGGAGCTAAGGTGCAATAACTGCAAAAGTCCACAATTCACTTGTTTCCCTCCTCCTGTACAATATATGTGCTTTGATTTGTAATGTTACTGTCAATGTTGAAGGCTTCTGAGGCTCGTTCAATAGGAGCTAGTTCTTGCTAAATGTTCTCACCATCCACATTGATACAATCCTATAAACCAAATTTCAGAAGCTGTTCATTGTCTTACATCGTTAATATGGTTGAAAAAAGACACAAGTCCATCAAGTTCAACCAAGGGATAGGTGTGGAGGCAAAACCCAGTAGGAAATGAGACTCAGATTTCTACATGTTTTCATAAGCATTAAAGTTGTTTACTTTTAAGAATTCATCTAAACCCTTTTTAAAACTGTCCACTGTTCCTGCTGTGACCACGTCCTGAGGAAGTCTATTCCACAGATTCACAGTTCTTACAGTAAAGAAGCCCTGACACATCTGGAACTGAACGTTTTCTTCTCTAGTCTGAGGCAGTGTCCCTTGTCTTTTGAGGGCACTTTACATGGAACAGTTTTTCACTGTATTTTTTGTATGGCCCATTTATATATTTGTATATTGTCTGATGTATGGTTTGTTGAGCCAACCTCAGAGGATCAAATTAATTTGGATACTGTACAACATATGATTTGCCGTCCTTTACATTTGTTGAAGTGGAAACTAAGATTGAGAAAAATGTCTCAGCTGTACTTTTCATCACCTCAAGATCTTCAGTCCTGTTAATGTCACTAAATAAACTACTTACTCTTGGCTCTTTTTAATCCTTGCCAAAATGTATTTGCAGATCACTGTATTCAGCAATGGACAAGGAGACTTTTTTAATAATCCTAAGGAGTTGTGCATGAATTAAGGGGGGGGGGTTGACAACCCCATTCCCATATGGCTGGATCTGTAAAGGGAAGCTTACCTACCGACTTCCTGGTACTGGCTCCCCGCTCCTTCACATCCAGGCTTACATATAATGCTCCACTGGGCTCCCTCGCTGTAAACATCTGGTTTGACATCACCACAGCCAATCACTGGCTGTAGTGGAGATCAGATCTCCTTACATCATGTGACCATTTGTCATGACGTATCGGGAGCTGGTCACTGCAACAGCCAGTGATTGGCTGCGGCGATGTCAAACCAGATGTTTGCAGGGAGCCCGGTGGAGCATTATATGTAAGCCTGGATGAGAAAGAGCAGGGAGCCAGCATTGGGAAGCAGGTAAGTAACATACCTTTTACAGGTCCGGCCACACTAACATACTTCCCTTTACCGGTCATTACAAAAAATAAAAAAGTGTCTAACTCCTGTCATTATTGTACAATATATTAGTTGCAGCAAAATGTCTTTTGAACTGACTACAGTAGGTCTTTATTTTTCTCTCTTCTGCACTGTTCTCCTCACATGCTTGATCTGTGGGCAGGTTCTTCCTATGAGCTGAAAAGCTGCAGCTGCATCCCCCTCCTTCCCCTTCTTCTGATTTGTTTAAAACATTGAACATTTACAGATAGTCTGCAGGAAATTAATGGTGTGTGATGTGTTACTAGCTGCTGGATAATGAAGAAGATACCACTTTCTACAAAATAAGTTACTTACAAAGATTCATAGACACCACAGATTTATCATTTATAAAAGATATTTAACAACAGTTAATTCTTAAAACCTTCGTCGTGTTTTTTCTAAAGTAAATAACCCTAATTTTGATAATCTTTCTGGGTACTGTAGTGCACCCATTCCATTTATGACTTTAGTTGCCCTCCTCTGAACCCTCTCCAGCTCTGCTATATCTGTCTTGTTCACAGGAGCCCAGAACTGTACACAGTACTCCATGTGTGGTCTGACTAGTGATTTGTAAAGTGGCAGGACTATGTTCTCATCAAGGGCATCTATGCCTCTTTTGATGCAACCCATTATCTTATTGGCCTTGGCAGCAGCTGTCTGACACTGGTTTCTATAGCTTAGTTTGCTGTTCACTAAAATTCCTAGGTCCTTTTCCATGTCAGTGTTACCCAATGTTTTACCATTTAGTATGTACTGGTGACTTGCATTATTCCTTCCTATGTGCATAACTTTACATTTGTCAGTGTTAAACCTCATCTGCCACTTCTCAGCCCAGGCCTCCAATCTATCCAGGTCCCTCTGTAGCAGTGTACTGTCCTCTTCTGTGTTAATTACTTTACACAGTTTAGTGTCATCTGCAAAAATTGATATTTTACTGTGCAATCCTTCTACAAGATCATTAATAAATATATTGAAGAGAATTGGGCCCAATACTGACCCCTGTGGTACCCCACTAATGACAGTGACCCAATCTGAGAATGTGCCGTTAATAACCACCCTCTGTTTTCTATCACTGAGCCAGTTACTTACCCACATACAGACATTTTCTCCCAGTCCAAGCATTCTCATTTTATATACTAACCTTTTATGTGGTACCGTGTCAAATGCTTTGGAGAAGTCCAGATATACGACATCCATTGATTCGCCACGGTCAAGTCTAGAACCTCCTCATAGAAACTGATTAAATTGGTTTGACATGACCGATCCCTCATGAAGCCATGCTGATATGGAGTTATTTGCTTATTTTCATTGAGGTACTCCAAGATAGCATCTCTTAGAAAACCTTCAAACAGTTTACACACGACAGATGTTAAACTTACCGGCCTATAGTTTCCAGGCTCTGTTTTTGGACCCTTTTGAATATTGGCACCACATTTGCTATGCGCCAATCCTCTGGAACACTCCCTGTCAGTATAGAGTCCTTAAATATCAGAAATAAGGGTCTGGCTATGACATTACTTAATTCTCTTAGGATACGGGGCTGTATGCCATCCGGTCCTGGCGATTTTAATCTTTTTAAGACGTACTTCTTCCTGGGTCAGATAGGGCACTTTTAGTGGGGAATTTACTTTTATATTCGGCATTTCATCTGACACTTTATTTTCCTCAGTGAATACCATGGAGAAAAAAAATATTTAATAGCTTTGCTTTCTCCTCATCGCTCTCTGCAACTCCCTCCTCATTACTCTGTAAGGGGCCAACACCTTCGGGTTTATACTTTTTACCATTTATACCTCATTTATACCATTTATTTCTCATCACCCTCCTGTTTTAGTGATTTAAATGCTTTCTTTTTGTCATTTATTGCTTTCTTTACAGCTCTATTTATCCACATTAGTTTGTTCTTGTTCCTTAACCTTTTATTCCCATAAGGTATGTACCTCTCACGATTAGATATTAGGATGCTTTTAAAAATATCCCATTTTGTGGCTGTATTTTTATTTTTGAGGATTTTGTCCCATTTAGTTAGGCCTATGGCCTCTCTTAGTTGGCTAAATTTTGCTTTTTTGAAGTTTGGTATTTTTGTTCCTCCCTGAAGAAACACTCTTTTGAATGACAATTTGAAGGTTATTATATTATGGTCACTATTTCCCAGGTGTTCCCCAACCTGCACATCTGTTGTTCTGTCAGGCCTATTGGTTAATACTTAGTCCAGTATGGCCGTCCCTCTAGTCGGGTCCTGAACCAGTTGGGAAAGGTAATTGTCTTTGGTTATTTCCAAGAACTTGTTTCCTTTTTGAGATATACTGTACAGGTTTCAGTTTCCCAGTCTATATCTGGGTAGTTGAAGCCCCCATAATAACAACCTCATTATGATTTGCCACCTTGTCTATTTCGTTTAGAAGTAGATTTTCTATGGGGTCTGGTATATTAGGTGGTTTATAATAAAGTCCTATTAGTATTTTATTATTGTTTTTGGCTCCATTTATTTCTACCCACAGTGACTCCACATCTTCATGTCCCTCACTTATATCTTCCCGGAGTGTGGGCTTTAGACAGGACTTTACATAAAGGCAGACCCCTCCCCCTCTCCGGTTTTGGCGATCTTTTCTAAACAGACTGTAACCCTGTACGTTAACTACCCAGTCATAGCTATCATTCAGCCATGTCTCAGTTATTCCCTCTATGTCATAGTCCTCCTCACACATCACTAATTCCAGTTCACCAATTTTATTAGTCAGGCTTCTGGCATTAGTGTACATACACTTAAGAGGTCTATGTATATTTTTTACCCCCCTTTTTAAATTACTATTACCTGTGAAGTGAATATCTAGGGTTTTTGGGTTACTTTGGTTGATGTTTTGCCGAATATTCTCCCTACATTCCTCACTAAACCCAACCCCCACTAACCCCCCACTCTCCCCTCCTATGACCCACTCTCTATCTATACTATCTACCCCCTTATTAGTATTGCCCCCGAACCTCCCCCCAGATCCTAGTTTAAAAGCTCCTCCAGCTGTCTAACCATTTTTTCCCCCAGGGCAGTTGCACCCTCCCCATTAAGGTGCAGCCCGTCCCTACTGTAGAGTCTGTAGCCGACAGAGAAGTTGGCCCAGTTCTCCATGAACCCAAACCCTTCCTTCCTGCACCAGCCTCTGAGCCACTTATTTAACTCCCTAAGCTCCTGTTGTCTCTCTAGTGACGCTCGTGGCACTGGTAGTATGTCTGAAAACACTACCTTGGAGGTCCTGGACTTGAGCTTCTCTCCTAGTTCCCTAAAATCATTTTTAAGTACCTTCCATCTCCCCCTGACTTTGTCATTGGTGCCAATGTGTACCATGACCGCCGGGTCTTCCCCAGCCCCACCCAGCAATCTGTCAATCCGATCCGCGATATGCCAAACCCGAGCACTCGGGAGACAACACCCTATTCGGCATTCACAGTCTCGGCGACAGATGACCCTGTCTGTCCGCCTAATAATAGAGTACCCAATCACCAGCATCTGTCTGGCCTTTGCTGCTCTCCTTTTCCCATCCTTCCTGCAGCGGTCATCCTCCTGGTCTCTAGGAGAAACTGCCTGCTGCAGTGTCGCTGGTCCTGGGCTTTCATCCCTAATATCAGTCAAACAGGCATATTTACTAGGGCATTCCAGCTCAGGACTAGCCTCCCTGGCACTTTTCCCTCTACCCCTCCTTACTACATTAACCCAACTGCTAACCTGATAGTCCTGCTTTTGCCCTTCTCCTCCCACCTCCTTTTCACTGGCCCCAGCCAGTGCCTGCACTGTGAGGTCTAAGCCTCTCTCCAGGTGTTTAATGCCCCTAAGTATGTCAAGCTGCTTATTTAGATCCATATAATATATACTCAAATAAAAATACTTCTTCACACAGACACCGGTAACGCTACCAATGTGTTTCGATCTAACAGATCTTCCCATACCATACTGTTAGATCGAAACGCATTGGTTATTGGTGTCCGTGTGAAGATGTGTTTTTATATGAGTACTAAATAAAGACTGAAGATTTTTATTCTCCATCTCAGTGCTGGACATGTTTCCCTGTTTTCCTGCAGTGTAATCTGCAGGCAGCATGTTATAGAGCAGAAGTACCTGAGCAGATTGATATTTAGTTTTATCAAGAAAGAATCCATATAAGGGTCCATTCACACATCCGTATGAATGGTTCCACATCCGTTCTGCAATTTTGCAGAACGGGTGCGGACCCATTCATTTTCAATGGGGCCGCAGTACTGTGTGTTGTCCACATTCGCACTTCCAGTCCGCGGACCCGCAAAAAAATAGAACATGTCCTATTCTTGTCCACAGCCACGGACAAGATTAAGCATTTCTATAGTGCAGGTACATGGCCGGTGTCCATGTTTTGTGGATCTACAATGACATGCCGACATTTGAATAGACCCTAAGGCTGAGTTCACACTTCAGTTATTTGGTCAGTTACTTTGATCAGTTATTGTGAGTCAAAACCAGGTGTGAGTCAAAAACACATAATAGGTTCAAATCAAGTCATTATACCTGATCTCTCTGTAGGCTTCACTACTGTTTTTGGTTCACAATAACTGATGGGAATAACTGACCAAATAACTGAAGTGTGAACTCATTATTTATCAGTGATTGTTAGGCTTTCCCCCATGACCTTGCTTACAAAGAGACCTGTCAATCAATGAGAAAGACCGCCCACATGACTACTAAACCACAAATAATCAGACATTATAATTAATAAAATACAGATTTTATTCTTTATTTTCCCATAAAACTACAATAAATTGGAAAAGTCACATTTTTCACATTTTGTTATGTTGTGGCCCTGTGCTAAAATCCAAGTGAGTGGTGGTGTATAGCAATATGTAATAGAGATAAAACGAGCAGAGTTAACTCTCTGATTGTCCTATTCCAGCTTTATACTGTGTCCAATATTCTTCTTAAGGGTATACTAGATGCACAGATTTTCTACCTGATAATAGCTAACGAACATTCCTATCAATGCTTGTTAGTGATCATCTGGCACTGCCTCTGATTGCCCGATGAATGAGCAAACCCTCGTTCATCAGGCAATTCAAATTTTTCAGCACGCTGTGTAATCACGATCTGCTCCCACACACCGCTGTCCTGCATGGGGACAAGTGATGGCATGGCGATTGCTCCTCTCCATGCTGCGGAGGACATCACTGCATGTAACAGCAGTGGTGTCCTCTGCTAGCTATCTGGCGACTGCCAGGAGGGAACACTTCCCTCCCGACAATCATTTTCAGCATGGGGATGTCTAATACACCATTATCTTTGGCCATACAGATTAGATACCTGTCTATCTCTCCCACCCTGCTTACACATACAGTCTCGACCAAGCATGCATACGGTATGTTCTTGCTCGGGTTGCTCGGGTTGTCCGAGTTATTTTTTTTGTCCTTTGTATGTTTCTAACTAGTCAAATATAACAGCTTTTCCATACACTTTCTGCTTATAAAGCTGCTGGTTTATCAGATTTCACTCAGGGTCACATGACCTGTGATGTCAGCTTGCCTCCCTGCTAATCTTATATTCGTGCACAGAGCCTCTCCCTGGATTCTTTCAGATAAAACATTAACCCCTTCAGCCAGAACACACCGAAGGCTTAACAACAGCAGCTGCAGATGTAAAGAGACACAGGATCTGCCCTCCTCACCCTACAAACACAGAGCTGACTGGAGCTGATCTGGAGGAGATGCAAAGTATTGTATAAGAACAGGTAGGGGGAAGACCCTGTGTGTATCAGCAGTGTCATTGTACAGCTGGGACTTGTAGTCCTACACATACAACATGCTGCTGAGTATTCCAGCAGACATGTCACTCAGGGCAGCTCTTGTATTCACTGCCTTTGCAGATCAGGAAGGGGGAGGGGCAGAGATTGTTATTACTGCAGGTAAACAAAGACCAGAGGAGAACCAGGGAAATGTGGAAATAGATTTTTTTGTCTAAAACTTGCTTAACTTAGTTATATATTGCTGCCCATCAGATTTACAGTACTATACATTTTTTTTCATAACTCGGACAACCCCTTTAATGGGGGAAGTGGAGTAAACCGCTACAGGACACCATCTTCCTGAGAACAAACGTATTGGCCCTGTTGAAATACTGTTATTGGTGGTAGTGGCCAATCATTTAATATCCATGTATCAGGATCATGACTCAAGATGGGAACTTAAAGGGGCATCCAGAATTTAACGTCAACCTCCTACTCTGCTACTTTGAGCCACTGGGTTACACTAAATCTTCCCCCTTTAGCTACCTGTCATCCATGGAATATTCTCTGCCCTCACTTGATATTAAGCGGACAAGACACCTTGAACCAGGTAACTCACAATTACCCACTCCAACCCACTACTCTCTCTAGCACTCACAGGACTGCTACACCAATATACGTAATGCTGTTTCTGAAATTGTGAAATCGTTTAGAACACAAGAAGGCTCTTATTAAAGTGGAGTTTTAATATCTAAAGGACAGTGCGTATAAAAAAATGCAGATATCACAAGGTAAAAATACAAGGACTTACAAATACAGTGCAAAAAATAACAGTTTGAAGATAAAGGGGGTAAAAGAAATGGAACTTAACACGTTACGAGACAGTAGAAGGCCAGTTGCTTGGGGGTAGCAGGAAAGTCGGCCAGTTCATCAAATGAGTTGTCCCTCAAAGAAATGACTACTTGCTACAGCGACACATACACCTTAAAGTGTATTCCCATCCTAGACAATGTGGGCATATTGCTAGGATATGCCCTCATTGTCTGATAGGTGCGGGTCCCACCGCTGGGACCTGCACCTATATCCAGAACGGAGCCTGTGCCTGGAGGACCTCGGGTTTCCCAGGGTTCGACCACCACCGTGCGCAGCTCCACACTGCTCCCATAGAAACGAATGGGAGCACACCGCACCTATTCATTTCTATGGAGTCTACGGAAATAGCTGAGCCAGTGCTCGGCTATTTTCGGCGGTCCCATAGAAATGAACGGAGGGCTGCTGCGCATGCAAAGCTGTACATTTCCCCGCTCTGTTCTCAATATAGCGATATACCTCCGTTGTATGTGATGGGAATAACCCTTTAAGAAGGTCTGCAGCTGCCCCCACAAGCCCCCCTGCCTGTGATGTCTGGACTGAGGCTAGTGCGTATGCTAATGGCCTTTATGACCAAGTTTTATGAGGTCAGTGCTTGGCTCAGAATCTGTCCACTAAGATAAAATGTTGCTATCTACACCACCACACCATGTCTATGGTTGTTTCCAACGCGTCCCAACGAGGGCACTATACACATTACATGGTTTGCTGGTCATGCCCAAATCAGTGGCTGATGAGCATAGCTAAAATAGTTTGTTTATTTGGTGGCACAGTAAGAAAAAGGAAGAAAATATGCCTAGAAGTGTTTTTTTTTTCTTATTGGAAATTCTCAGCAGAAAGCATCAAGCAGATCACATTGGGAATGAGAGCAGCATAGGCTATTCCATTAGTTACAAGTCCTGCTGTTTCTAGAGAAGGAAAGATTCACGTGCAGTCTTCTGTATAATTACACTGTCTGCATTCTAAGCTGGATATAACGGCTTTCTGCAAAATATTGTTTTTCGACAGAGCTCGGGTCAGACTTGACAGCATATTAAGTGCAGCACTGCTGTGTCAGAAATGGAGCCAATGTCCAAGCCTGAAGCACATCTCTTATCTCAAGCTAGCTGTATTCCATTGAAATGAAGTGGAGGTAAGGTGTTTTACAATGCCGTCACCAACGTCTAGGTAAATTGCTTTCCATTGGTGAGTGTTTACAGCATCTCTGTCTAGAAAACCAGCACACAAGACACTGTTAGTCGTAAGGAGGGATTTGGATGGCTTTCTGTGAGGCATGAATTGTAGACATTCACAAAACCTGTGCAAGCAAAGTGTCCAGAATTCATACTCAAGAACAGATAGATTAGCACTCAATCACCCTAAACTAAGAAGTCATATAGTTGTCCTCTTCTGTCATGCAATTACAAGGGGTTTTCTCATCAAGAAAAGCCCTTTCTGTATACTTTACTAGAGCACATGAACATCCTGAAGGGGGTCCCCTGCTCAGGACTACCCCTTTATTGACCAGACGCCAGAGCTCTGCAGAGAACAACCTTTAGCACACCCAACCAGATCATGTACTTCCTTGTTACTTTTGCTGCTGGGAAATCAATATGGCCACATAGTTTTCCTAGATTCCTAAATAGCCAGTCGTAGTTATGAATGGGAGCTGAGCTGCAGTAACCCATAGCTCTGTTCAAACCAGTAGATCTGGCACCTGAAGGGAACGGTTAGCCAGTAAAGGTGCAGGGTGTCAGACTCTCACTGATCTGATATTAATGTTGATCAATTCCAAGGATATGTCATCAATATCCGAAGCTCAGAAATCTCCTTTAATAGGTCATTGTGCTATGCTGGTGTAGTCCAGATCGCACACGGGCGGAAATTACTGTTACTTGAATCAGGAGTTATAATAGTAAAGAGTCTAATGCTGTGATTTTCTGGTCTGTTCAGAATGCTCATTGTGACTTCCTTAGGTTGCACATTTTTCACAGTCAGCCAACTTTTTTTTTCACCTCAAGTTTTTACAGTTCATAGGCTTACTGCCAGCACCCCAATTGCATTCTGCTGCAAATGCTGAGCAATTGCATTTTTTTTCTTCTACAAACCAGCTTAAAGAGCATCTGTCAGCAGATTTGTCCCTATGAAACTGGATGATCTGATGCATGTGCGCTTGGCAGCTGAAGGCATCTGTGTTGGTCCCATGTACTTGTTATGAACAAAAAATTCTATTTGATCGATTCCGCAAACTTCGACAAGAAATTTGATTTGTTACAAATTAATTTGTCACAAATAGCTATTAATCAGGTATACCTGTACGTCACAATGGCTGAGGGAATGTAGCGGGCTGCTGAATTGAGCCTGCTCCATACACGACTGGTGCCGGCTGCAATGATGGGAAATGGCGATTAGGGTGAATAGGACAAGGGATCAAAAGATCTCATATTCTAGCCCCTAAGGGGGTTAAAAGTTGTCACTGTAAAAATAAAAAACAAGCAAACAAAAAAAAAAAAAACCCTTTCCCAATTTTACATATAAAAAACATATACACAAAAAAAAAACATATTAGGTATCTCTTTGTTTGAAACTGTCTGAACTATTACTATATTAATAAAAATTTAATGAGTACCGATCACCATAATGGAAAAAAAAAATTGAAAACACACTGACTTTTTTTTGTCAATTTTTCCTCCCCCAAAAATTGAATAATAGTGATCAAAAAGTCGTATGTACCACAAAAAATACCAATAAAATCTAACTTTCTTACCGCAAAAAACAAGTGCTCATACAGCTCTGGAGACTGAAATATAAAAAAAGTTGTGGCTGTCCGATGATGGTGATGGAAAGAAAATTTAGATTTTTTTCAAAGGTTTTTATTTAAGTAGCAGATGAAAAATTCAAGTTTGGTATTGCTGTATTCACATTGAACCGCAGAATAAGGACGTTATGACATTTTCAGCGCACAGTGAACACTGATTTCAAAACCCAGAAAACCTTGTCGAAATAGTATTTTTTTTTCCATCTAACCCCACATTTTCCAATAACACACATAGTAAATTGAATAGTGCTTTTAAATAATACAACCCAAAAAAATAAGCCCTCATATGTTTATATGAATGGAAACGTTGGTAAGAAATAATGAAAATGCAAAATCAAAAATAGGCCCCATATTATATGCTCTGAAAACAATACAAACACTGAAGAACTTTAAAAAACGGACTAAGAATAAATATAAAAATGTACACATTAAAATTGTAAATGGCTCTGTTCTGTCGGATGGAACTACTGATGGAACTACTGAAAGAACAGAAATTATTTTTAACACTGTAGACAAAAAAATGTAAAATCAAAAAGTATACAAATATATACCGGATGATATTTCGCTTTAAACATGGGCTGAACATTGTGGATGGATCAAACATGGCCACAGGATTATTGCCATAAGGGACAGGAGCTTGGAAACAAGTAGCTGCCATATAATAGGTTAGACATTTTTAATGGCTTTTATTCTATAAAACAACAGTAGCCAAAACTACTAAAATGCCATATTTTTAAAGGATCCCTAGAATAAAGTTACGGTAGCCTGTTATTTTTATGGCAAAATATGTGAAATATCTGGAGGGGTTGCTGAATAGTGTTGATTGAACACCGTGATACTTGGGTGCTCGGGTCGAACACTAGGTGATGCTCTAGTGCTCGGCCGAGCACCCACGTACAATGGAAGTCAATGGGAGAACCCAAGCACTAAACCAGACACCCCCTGCTCTGGAGAGGGGAGGGTGTCTGGTTCATAGGGAAAGTTGAGAAAATGGTGGAAACACCACTGAAATGGTTTGGGAACACCATGGGGAGGATGTCTGGATGCATCTTGGACTCCAAAGTCGCTGCTGTTAACGATGTTGTCTGAGTATTACGTCACTTTTATGGAATGACAAGAATACCCCCCAAAACCAAAGATAATATTGATTTTAGAGGAAATATTATTAGGAAACATATATTTACTTGTACATAAAGCGCAAGTGCTGCCAAAAATTACAAGGAAGAGGCACTCTGATACAACCGGTATATCACATAAGGTAGGGCCTCATTCACATTGTGGTACAATTGTTCATGTTGTGGGACTCCTAAACTCATAAAGCCTATGCGTAAAGTGAAAGGGCTGCCACAAATTACAAGGAACAGGCACTCCAATACACAGATAATGTCGCCTTGATTAGTGGCAGAAAAAAATACACAGGATTTCAGGTATTTAGGACACAGAAACGTTATAATGCACATGGAACACAGGTAATATCGCCTTGATTAGCGGCAGGAAAAATTGCAACGGATGTCAGGTATGTAGGATACAGTAACGTTATAATGCAGACGCAACAAAGGTAATGTCACCTAGATTAACGGCAGAAAAAATAGCAACAGATGTCAGGTATATTGGATATAGTAACGTTATAATTCAGACGCAACACAGGTAATGTCGCCTTGATTAACGGCAGAAAAAAATAGCAACGGATGTCAGGTATATAGGATACAGACACGTTATAATGCACACGCTTCGCAGGAGGTGCTTGGGTCAGGCAACCTTGCGCAATTTTCGACCCCCCCCCAAAAAAAAAGGGCTTTTGGGTCTTTTCAACAAAAAACTAGCCCTGCCTAGCCAATTTTTATCCCTACACTATCTTTCCCTCCTTGCAGCAGCTCCCGCTGACTTGGTCTGAGGCGGGTCACATGTAACCGGGTGCTATATACTACATACTATATATTACAGTGAATGCCAGTACCTCACCACACGCTAATTGGCTAATTAGCGTGCGGGAAGGGGACTTGAGCATGGCACTCGAGCACACGCGGTGTTCGGCTGAACACGCGTAGTCCCGAGTGCTGCCATGCTCGGCCGAATATCGTATTCGGCCGAGCATGCTCGCTCAACACTATTGCTGAAGCATTCAGAAATGTCAACTTGCAATGTATGTTCCTAAAAGAAAAAAAGAGGAGTAACATGCCATACATGAGTCCAAAAATGTTGAATTTGCAGAATTTGAACTCTCGTTAAAGACATTAACAGGTACCTTGGATGGAAAAATAAATATGAAATGTTGACACGTATGACAAAAAAGTCACCCATTCCGTACGCCCCTACTGCCACACAGTTTTTACTGCAACACATTTTGGCTTCACCTCAGCTCTAATGGCCCAATCTAACAGCATCATAGGGATTATTAGACCCACAGACAGATACTACACCAAAATGTGCCTGTATTATGCTCATGTAAAACTGGTCAAACTGTAATCTCTCAAACTTACTATAAAAATATTGGGTGCTCATTTGATCTTTGTTTCAATTAATATTGTGATGGTTTGCTCTGAGATATAGTAGTTTTGGGCAAGGGGACCTTGCTGTGTACTTCAGTCTGTCAACAGCTATTCTCTGTCCTCGCTATCCTCTGGCAATTCTTGGTTTCTAAAGTACAAAATGTATAAAAACAACAAAAAATTCACAGCTGAGCTGTTGCTTAGCATTGCTGAAGATAATAGTAATTTTGGAAAAATGAATGTAAATAGCACATACTGTAAAAAGTGTATGATTGTGAATGAAGTACAGAAGTTTTTTGAAATATGAAGGCAGAGCAATTATTATTAGCTTTTATACTTCTGATCTTTTGTTTTCCTGGTTATTTTTAAGTACATTTTTTCCTGTAATTGTTTATTCCCTTAGCAACTGCTATATAGTGCACTGAGAATTTCAAAGAATTATAGAAGCAATTCATATGCTGCTTCAAGTCCTGTGGGAGGGGGGAGTGAAGAAAATTAAAATATAGTTTATTAAAGTTTTATTAAAGAAAAAAAGCTAATGCCCAATTGAGAAAATAAATATTTTTTTTTCAAATACAGTAGTTCACCATAAAACATTACATATTTGATAGCATCGCAATTGTAATGACCCAGAATAAACTTAGTTTCTTATTCTTAGGGTAAAAAAAGCCTGCAAAGCCTGCCAGAATTGCTGTTTTTTTTCCATTCTCACCTAAAATTAGAAAAAAATGAATCACAAATCATACAGTATGTGCAGTACCTCAAACTAGTTTCAATAAAAACTTCAACCTCACTCACAAAAAACAAGCCCCACATAACTTCATTGACAATAAAACAAAGAAGTTATGGCTCTTGGAATGCGGCTATACAAAAAATTCTGTTTTCTATGAAAGTAAAGTAATACAAAAGTACTAAACAAACTAAACTGATATACCTATTTGGTTTTGCAATATTACCATAGAATAAAGTTAATGAGATATTTTTACTGCACATCAAATATAAAAAAAAAAAACCTGATCATTACAATGTTACATTACTCCCATTTCTGCTACCACCACTCCCCACGTCTCCATGCTGTGTCAGTTAATCCTTGGTGTCTGTGACCCTAGTGGATCAGCTGCCGACTGCACTGGTACTACTCAAGAAGGTAATAGTCTTGTTGGTTCCTTGAAGCGTCAGCATCCCTGTACAGAGTTTAAAGGATGAACACCATGGGGACAATAAAACTTTTAGGCCTCATGCACATGACCGTATGTATTTTGCGGTCTGCAAAAAACGGATCCGCAAAAAATACGGATGACGTCCGTGTACATTCCGTATTTTGCGGAATGGAACAGCTGGCCCCTAATAGAATAGTCCTATCCTTGTCCGTAATGTGCACAATAACAGGACATGTTCTCTTTTTTTGCGGAACGGAAATACGGACATACGGAAATGGAAGGCACACGGAGTGCCTTCCGTTACTTTTGTGGACCCATTGAAATGATTGGTTCCGCATACAGTCCACAAAAAACGGAACAGACACGGAAAGAAAATACATTCGTGTGCATGAGCCCTTAGGTTTAGCCAAATCCAAACCAGCCCGCCATTTGTAACAAATGGGATCCTGTTTCACTCCACTATAAAGCATGGTAGAGCATGCACACTGCCACTCAATTCATCCCTATGGGGCTCCAAGTTATAGTGTTTGTTATCTCCAGCAGACCCATAGAATTATGTTGGAGCTGCAGTGCACATGTGGTTGGACCACCATTAATGGTAATGCCTTATTCAATGTGAAAGGATCTTGTAAGCCAAATGTCCCTATAAGGTCCAAATATATGTGGTATGGGGGTCAAAGCACAAGATATGACAGGTGAAATGAATTCGGTAAGGTCCACACATCATAGTTTTCTTGAAACACTTTACAATGTCTTTCCAAAAATCAAGGATAAGCCACCTCATATGGAATCTGATAGAATGAAATAACATACCAAAATAACTAGGATTATCTATGACTATAAGTGAAAGGGAATTTTTTAATTTAAATTTCTGGATATAATGTTTTTGTGATCCATCATTTTCTGTTTAGGCTCCTTGGTTGCCATATTGAAACAGTAAGCAGGCAAGAAGATGTCTATGCATCATTGAATGCCATCTAAAGATCAGTAGCATCAGAAACTGAGCCTAAACTTAACAATTTCTGAATTAATGAGATACACAAAGGTGTAATAACTTTATTGGGGTTCTCCTGGCTTTTCTCATTTGGTCAACACCTGCTTAGAATGAAGCTACTATTATATGGATATAAATGAATGCTTGATTTGTATGCCAGAGTGGGAGCCACAGCTGAGGACCTTCTGTCATGGCTAGTTTTGGACTACAGTTCCTTGGCCTCAAAATAAATTTTGAGGTCAAGTGATAGGCTCTAAATTGAAATCTAAATGGGGTTGTTTTCTACTGAACCTTTTGTGTCCATTTGCAAGTCAGAGTTTCGGCCTACGAGAGGATCCTGGTAGGCTGGTCCAACCATGTCGAAAGCATATGGGCATAGGCCATGCTAATCACCATATGATACATTTGGACAAATGTATCTAGTGATGTTGCTGGGAAAGATGAGTAAGCTAGGTTTTAGGACTGACAGCAGGGGATGCTGGGTCAGCTGAAGATTGTTTTTGAAGAAGGATGATGGCTGGAAACCATTAATCATTGATCTGAAAGTGTCCAAGTCAGGCTAGCACCGATACAAATTTAGCAATTTTTAGTGTGTGCTAGTTGGCTACTGTAGCAGTCAGGTGTTATCTTTATTGCAAAGTGGTGGGTTTGGTCTCTGGTATGAATCTTGCCAGTGACAGCATAAACTCTGTACGTTTGTATGTCTGTATGCAGCAAATCTTTGCATCTTGCATCAGGTATCTAGGTACTTGTCTAGTGGCTCCTCGTCTGCATTGTTTGGTTCTTGCATTTGTTTTCATCTGAATTGTGTAATTCATTGTGAATTGTGTAGTTTGCTTGTGATTTTGCTTTCATTCCAGTTGAGCACTGCTGTTCAGTTTTCTTCTCCAGGCCCTAGAACCCTCCTGCTGTTCATGTTAGGGTTAGTATTTCAGATCAGGCTTTTCTGTAGGGATATCTTACAGGGGTTTAGTCACCTCAGCAAATGTCATTTATTATGTAGAGAACGTTAATACAAGGCACTTACTAATGTATTGTGATTATCCATATTGCTTCCTTTGCTGGCTGGACTCATTTTTCCATTGCGTTATACACTGCTAATTTCTATAGTTACAACCACTCTGCAATCCATCAATGGTGGTCATGCTTGCACACTATAGAAAAAAGCACCAGCCTGTGTGAGCTCCCACAATCCCGACCTCCGGAGAGGCCAGCACTTTTTCCTATAGTGTGCACACACGGCCACTGTTGATGTATTGCAAGGTGGTCGTAACCATGGAAATGAGCAATGTATAATATGATGGAAAATTAAATCCAGACAGCAAAGGAAGCAACATGGATAATAACAATACATTAATAAGTGCCTTATATTAACTTTCTCTACATGATAAATGCCACTTGCTGATGAGACACAATACATTTAAGGGAAAGTAAGCATCAATAGTGTTCAGTGTGAGGTTTAATATTCAGGGAAAGATTCACAGAAAGCAAGAATGCAGGTCAATTATTGCCTTTTTGTTATCCCTGGTTATCTTCATCTATCTGTTTCATTACCTGACTTAAGGTAGGAGGAAAAAATGAAAAAAGTACCCGGATTGACCACCAGGTCCTCCTTCGTTGGATCAAAGGCAACGGAGGAGGCCTGTGGGGGCGCCAAATGAGCAGGTGAGATAAGGGTTCTGATGCAGCTATGTGTATCTGTGATAGTGTGTTTGGTCGGATATTGATAAAATATTAATAAAATGACAATAAAATGAAACAAGCTTACTTCACTAGGGAGGGAGGTGCAGGATGAAGCTCAAGACACCTGTACCTTCTCCTCCCCCGCCGAGATCGCTTGGAAGATGTATTATCAGGCTTCTTTAGCCCCCAAGAAAATGGTTACCAGGGCTCCAAGTAAGTTTCCAAGAAGTCTTTATTTCACACAAAGGGTAAAAAGTATAGCTCGACGCGTTTTCGGGATTATACCCCTTTTTCAAGAGCAATATAAAAGTAGTACATACATGGTGAGGTATTTATAGGGAATGAGGTTATTCACAAATGGTGTACACCGTATTAACCAGGAAGTAAACCGAGGAAGAAATTCCTGTTTCATGTTTAGAAAGAAGTCAATAATAAAAAAAAAGTCAATAAAGAAAGATCAATAAAAAAAGGTCAATTAAGAAAGATCAATAAAAAAAAGATCAATATAGAACAATGAATAAAAAATAAATAAATAAATAAGTTGTTTGCAGAAATATACAATAAGGGTCAGGTAGTGTATGTACAGGGTAATCATTATCATATGGGTAATCCAAGTGGTATATTTCTTAAAAGGACTAGGATTGCAATTATATTCACACATATAAATATATAAATAAATAAATAGATCCATAAATAAATAAATAAATAGATAAATTGATAGATTATAGACACAAGATCATTGGATTCCTAGTACATTAGTGATTTGTGTGGTGAATTCTAACGGGCATTATGGCGGTAGCCATTCTCCTCAGGAGTCGTGCGCTTGCGGAGGTCAAGAAGGGCTCACCATTGGTGTCCGGTGGTGTGCGTTCCAAGGTGGAACGCTAAGGATAGGTGCTCAAAAACACTGGCTCGCACCACCTGCCTACCAGAAGGTAAAGTCGCATACCCGATGCGTTCCAGGCAGAGAACCCTCCGTTAAACCTCACCCACTCCACTTCGACCGATTGTGTCCAGCATCCAATTACTGACACCCTTATTCTTGCAGAATCTGCAAGCTTGATCCAAAATACCACTTCCAGTCCGCCCACAGGAGAAAATTACTCACTTTTACAGCCCCCTTTCCACACCCAATCTAACGAAAGGGAAAAAGAAAAAGAGACAAAACCTAAAAGACGGGGATGCAGAGGAGGGGGCAAACACAGATCACGTTAAAAAAAAAGCAAGACCCTGTCAGACTTCCCATCCATGCCAACAGCAACTCACTTAATTCATTAAAATCAAAGGGCATATTCAATCTATCCAAATATATCCTAAAAAAAGAAGAAACAGATGTGCTAATTAGAGGTCTTACTTTCTGCCCTTCCAGCGGCCTGGAGCTCTTTGAACTATTTATTGATTTGAATCAATTTATTGGGAGACTAACATTGCAAAGACATTTTTGTATTAAGAGACTTAAAACACCAATGCATACGTCTGCAAGATCTGTAACAAACACCACTGACAACAAAACGGGGAAGTGGAAGTGTGGTGCCCGATGCGTTCCAGGCTGAAGCGCACCGCATTGAGGCTCGGGGGGAGGGTCCTGGGGAGAGGGGGAGGACCCTGTTAGTGCGTTCCTAGGTGGAATGCTATGCATTCCTATCAAAAAGGGATATTGTGGGTGTTTTGTTATGTGTACTACTAGATGGGTATATATATAGGATCCACATAACATCTAGTGCACCTTTGAAGCATTCCGTTCCGTCTTCAGACCGGAGAGCAAACCGCAGCATGCTGCGGTTTGCTCTCCAGTCCAGGCATCCGCACCAAGACGGATCCGGAATGACCCCCAATTAAAGTCAATGGGGACGGATCCGTTTGGTGTGATACAATGGTGAACGGATCTGTCCTCCATTGACTTTCAATGGAGTTCATGACGGATCCGTCACATACACACATACAGACATACACATATACAAACATACACATAAACATACACAGAAATATACACATACAAATACACATACATACTTACATGCTCCTGGCAGGTCACCATAGCGCAGGAGGAGCAGGGCGCACACATAGGACAATTCCACCCGGCGCCCAGTACTGTGTTGTGGAGACCTGCCGGGAGCATGTAAGTATGTATGTGTATTTGTATGTTTATATGTGTGTGTGTGTGTGTGTGTGTGTATGTACTGTGTGACATGTGTGGGGCCGGAGCGCGGTTACGGCCCCACACATGTCCCTGCGGCGGCGCCAGATCCAGTGGCACCCTTCACCTGCCAGATCCGGGCTGCCGCTAGTGTGAAAGTAGCCTAAGAGATAGATAAATATATACATACTGGTGGTGATGCAAATTGGAATTGAATATATACTTGCCTATATAAGGTTGGATTAGTACTAGATATATAATAAATTGGGTAGTGGAATTATGGATTAGTCAGTTGATCAATAAAATAAATAAGTCAGTTACATAAATAGATAGATACAAAGGTAAATATATACAATAAATAATTAATTAATTAATAAATAAGTAGATAAGTAAATAAATAAGTAAATAAGTGAGTAAATAGGTCTGATGGTGGGTCTAATTTGATCCATTGGGTACGTAAGAATAAAATGAACTATGACTTGGACAATGAATTGGTTAGAATTGAAATATATTGTGATATTGGAGGTGTATTATGGTCAGTGATTCAGTAATGGTAATGCTCCAGAGATTTATTAAGACCAAACGGGATGAGGGAGTTGAACCGGAAAATCCAATACATTTCCTTTCGGCATAAGCGTTGGAAGGATTGGGGGACATGTTCAATGGGGGTTAGGCTTAGAAAGGATGCATCTCCCTCATGGATCTGGAAAAAAAGGCCTAGATACACTATGTTTAGCATATTTTTTGTTGATGTTGGAGTGATGCAAATTCAAACGATCCCTGAGATTCTGTGTGGTCAAGCCTACATACTGGAGTCCACATGGACATTGGAGAACATAAATGACGTATGGTGTTCCGCAGTCCATGTGGCTCTGTAGTGGAATAGTTTCCCCAGAATTGTTTATTGTGATTTCTCGTATCCCGTCACTAATGGTTAAACAGCATTTACATCAAACATGTCCACATTTGTAAGAGCCCTTTGGTCCGGAGTCAGGTGAAGAGCATGTTGGGTTGGAAGTGAATTTGCCCAACTTGGGTCGGGAGGGGGCTAGTACTGTAGTTGTTTCAGAGTTTTATCTCTTCTAAAAATAAGGTTGGGTATGGCTGTTATGGTATCTATATGTGCTGTGAAGTTGAGATTCCACTGGTTTGAATTTAGTTTTATAATGTATTGGTCTAAAAGATCCTGTTCACCCTGCCATATTAAAATTATATCATCGATATAACGTTTATAAAATACAATAAAAGGGTGATCTAAAAGTCCAAAGTCTTCCTCGAAACCTCCCATAAATAAATTTCCATAAGAGGGTGCAAATTTTGTCCCCATGGCCGTACCCTTCTTTTGAATGTAAAATTTTTTCTTGTAACAAGATCATTGACGAATGCTCTCTGAATATCATTGCACTGTTGGTCAAAAAACGACAATCACTATGTGATGTATTGGCAACCCAGATACTATCTGGCTTGGGAGTTAGACCATGTGCTCCCCAATCAATTATCTGTCCAGATAGATTTGGGTTACGCAAACACGAGTACAATATTGTAAGAAAGAAGTGTAATAAATTACTAAGGGATATATCGGATTATAATACAGAAATACATATACATACATACATAAAAAATACATATTTGGGAAAGAAAAAGAATACATTTGGAAGCCACAAAACCCTCCACCTCCCAAACCAGTTTTTCCAATGATCCCTATGGACAGTATACACTAATAAGATCCATAATTGTATAATTGTTACATGCCAGTGTTGATACTTGCTTTATAACTCTGTTCTTGCAACCATCTGGTTGCTATCCAGTTTGACTCTACTGGAAGGACTGAGAGACACCATTAGTACCCTGAAAAGGTTATAGGTGAAGCCCGGTTCTGCAGTCTTGTGAAAAACAGACATATTTGCCGGAAGTTGGGGATGTCCCAAACAGACTCATTTCCCTGGGCAAATTCCCTGGGTAAAGAAAAACTTAGCTACACCTCTGGATTTATATATGTACTTTTTGCAGTAAATACCACAGTTTTCCAGTCTAAATATACTGAGCATCATTTCTGTGATGCACCTGAGTATGTATAAAATAATGCTTCTTCCGATACACATAAATGCAGAATACTCTTATGCCTGTAAAATATTTTATATGATAGACACACCTATGCAAAATAATAACTATTTGTTACAAAAGAAATTAGTAGAAGTTGTAAAATCCAAGCAGAGAAAAAAAAGCATAAAAATCTGTTTAAAAAAAAAAAAACATAAAAAAAGAAACATTATCTTTCCGCGGTCTGTTCCTTTCTTATGGCTATTCTTTTTGTGCGGTGAATTAAATCTGAGCTGACAGCTTGAGAGTGTTATGAAACAACTGGCATGCAATCAATTTTCTTCTTAGTGTTTTTTGCTGTAGTAAAGTGTGTCATCCAGAGGGCCCTGTCTGTCACAATCTTTTCTCTCCTCTCCCCACAGAATGAGGCAGAAAAAAAATTGCGTTGAAACAAAAGGGAAAAAAACAGGAAAGATGCTGCAACTAAATCCTGGTCACGTGGCGTTATCTTGTTCACTTCAATGCTTTATAAGAAGCAGAAATAACACCCAGAAGTAGCATTAAGTGGAGGCTGTCATATGAAGTAGCATCAAAAGATTGCAGGTAATGTATATGAAAATCTATTCTGATGCTGTAGGCACATGCCAACAGATAATCATTGTACATGAAAAAGAATCTATGGTTAAAGACTAGAGTATGTCTGCTTAGTTATCAGCAGCTAGGCTAATTAGTGCTGTGCTTAAGGTTTAGACTTAATGCTAAAAAAAGCAAAAAAAAAAAAAAAAAATTTACCGAAATCAAACTTAGACTGCTATTTAGAAAACCCTTGTGGACATGGAGATTTTCACTAACATCCTCGACAAGAACTTGATGACCCAATTGATACCATCAGGTAGGTAGTATGACTTGAAGCTCTTGAAGGCTATGTACAGTTTTGGATGTTCACATTTGGTTCATGCTGCTGGAATTTTGAAGCAGACTCTATGCAAATATTCTGGTGGCGGCTGTGTGGTGTATTCCTGTGTGTTTTTAGTCAGTGATGCTTAACCCTTAGGATACCAGCGCCATGCGGACACATGGCGACCGCTCGCACGTGCGGCGGGCGTCATGGCCGGCAAGTCTCTGCTGTTTCTAACAGCAGAGAATTGCGGGTACTTACCGCCATTGGTGATTCCCTCTTCAGCAATTTGATGCCGTGATCACATGAGATCACGGCATCTAGTAGCGCAAAAACCCGGAAGCGAACGGGTGTACAGACACCCCATGTGGTCAAATGGGGTGTCTGTCTGATGAGGTTTACCGCTTTCAAAGTGCAATTCTTATTCTGGCCACTAAATGGCAGGCCAGGATACGAAATTAGCAAATTCGGTTTTTAATTCAATATCAAAAACCCCTGATTGCTCATAAAGAAAAAATAAAAAGCACAATCTGTGCTCATATTTGAGCTTTAAAATAATCACAAAAAATAAAAAAAAGTTAAAAAATAAAAAATATAAAAGTTTAAATCACCCCCCTTTCCGTATAATTAAAAAATAAATACCTAAATAACAATAAATATAGACATCATGGGTATCACCGTGACCAAAAACGCCCGTACTTTTAAAATATAAAAATAAATTCCAATACGGCAAATTGTGTGAGGGAAAAAAAGCGTCAAAATGGCGATTCGCTGTTTTTGTCGCTTTTTGTCTAAAAAAGTGATCAAAAAGTCATACACACTCCAGAATAGTATCAATAGAAAGTTCAGATCGCCCCACAAAAAATGAGCCCCATACAGCTCTGTACACATGAATACCAAAAAGCTATAGGGGTCAAGATATGACAACAAAAAATAAAATAAAAAAATGTCCAACTTTATAATTATTTTATCAAAACGCAAAAAAAACTATACATATTAGGTATCGCCGGATTCGTAATGACCAGTAGAATGAAAGCAACTGGTCAATTTTAATGAACATCGAACGGTGTAAATAAAAAACCCGTAGAACTGTAGCGGAATAGCGTTTTTTTGCAATTTCACCCGATTTGGATTTTTTTCCCGCTTCCCACTACACCAATACAACCACTATGCAATATTAAATGGTGGCGTTGAAAAGTCCAACTTTTCCTGCAAAAAACAAGCCCTCATACAGCTATGTGAACAAAAAAATAAAACAGTTATGGCTGTTTGAAGGCAGGGAGCGCAAAATGAAAACGCATAACCGAAAAAACCTCCGATACTGAAAGGGTTAATGGGTTTTACGGGAATTAAGAAAATGAAAATACATAAATATTACTTTATTATAAACATATTCATAAATACATTTCATTAGTTATAATGACTCATTTTGTCTAGGGAGCAATCATCAGGGGAAACAAAATGGCTGCTGTCCTATTAGTACACACAAAACCTGTCCTAACACAGGAGAACAAGTTACTTCAGAACACTGAGGTAAAGAGCTGCCTCATCCTCCTCTCTGCTCTGCTTGTCAGGGATTATGATTATGATGAAGTTTATGAGGAGACATGAAGTACAGGGAGGATGAACAGACGGTGGTAACGGAGACTGGATAGAATGTTTTTGTGATCCATAGTTTTCTGTTTAGGCTCCTTGGTTGCCATATTGCAACAGTAAGCAGGCAGGAAGATGTCTATGCATCATTGAATGCCATCTAAAGATCAGTAGCATCAGAAACTGGGCCTAAACTTAGTAATTTCTGAATTAATGAGATACACAAAGGTGTAATAACTTTATTCGGGTTCTCCTGGCTTTTCTCATTTGGTCAACACCTGCTTAGAATGAAGCTACTATTATATGGATATAAATGAATGCTTGATGAGTATGCCAGAGTGGGAGCCACAGCTGGGGACCTTCTGTCACGGCTAGTTTTGGACTGGAGTTCCTTGGCCCCAAAATAAATTTTGAGGTCAAGTGATAGGCTCTAAATTGAAATCTAAATGGGGTTGTTTTCTACTCAACCTTTGGTGTCCATTTGCAAGTCAGAGTTTGGGCCTACGAGAGGATCCTGGTAGGCTGGTCCAACCATGTCGAGAGCATATGGGCATAGGCCATACTAATCACCATCACCATCGTCTGCTTAGTTATCAGCAGCTAGGCTAATTAGTGATGTGCTTAAGGTTTAGACTTAATGCTAAAAAAGCAAAAAAAAATAAAACATTCCCTAAATCAAATTTAGACTGCTATTTAAAAAACCCTTGTGGACATGGAGATTTTCACTTAGGCCACTTTCACATTAGTGGCAGCACGGATCCGGCAGGTCAAGGGTGCTGCCGGATCCGTGCTGCCGCAGGTACACGTGAGGAGCCGGAGCTGCCCAGTGCTTTTTGTCTCCTGGCTGGGCTGGCTGGCACTAGTAGTGCAGCTATCGCCATATATAACCCTTTTTTTATTGTTTTATCTCAGTGATACAAATCCATTTCATACAGCAGTGTGGAACCATTCTGTGTGTCACAGTTCAGCTGTCCACTCACCACAATCCGTATTTTCTGTCCAGGTGACCCATACTGTACGTCACGTAATCAAATACGGTCTTTTGCTTTCACTGATACAGCTAAATTACAAAAATCTCTGTGCGACATTTTTCTGGGTTGCAGTCAAAATAGCCACAGTCAGCAGGGGCTGAGTTTGCTCTCTGATAGTTTCTGCACGGCACGTAAAAAAAAAAAAATATATATAAAAAAAAATATTAAAAAAATGTATTAAAAAAATAGTTTTTTTGTTGTTTTATCTCAGTGATACAAATCCATTTCACACAGCTGTGTGTAACCATTCCGTGTGTCACAGTTCAGCTGTTCAGTCACCACAATCCGTATTTTCTGTTCAGGTGACCCATTCTGTACGTCACGTCAGTAAAAAAAGTCTTTTGCTCTCACTGAGACAGCTACATTACAAAAATCTCTGTGCAACATTTGTCTGGGTTGCAATTAAGCAGACCAAGTCTGCCTAATCTAATAGTTTCCGTGTAATTGCTCCATACTGCACGGTACGTAATAACATACGTAATTTAGCTGTAACTTATCCACCTATATACAAAGCACAATCCGTATTTTCTGTCCAGGTGACACATTCTGTACGTCACATCAGTAAAAAAGGTCTTTTGCTCTCACTGAGACAGCTACATTACAAAAATCTCTGTGCGACATTTGTCTGGGTTGCAGTCAAAATAGCCACAGTCAACAGGGGCTGAGTTTGCTCTCTGATAGTTTCTGCACGGCACGTTAAAAAAAATATATATATTAAAAAAAATATAAAAAAAATTATATAAAAAAATAGTTTTTTTGTTGTTTTATCTCAGTGATACAAATCCATTTCATACAGCTGTGTGGAACCATTCTGTGTGTCACAGTTCAGTTGTTCAGTCACCACTATCCGTATTTTCTGTCCAGGTGACACATTCTGTACGTCACTTAATTTAAAAAGGTCTTTTGCTCTCACTGAGACAGCTACATTACAAAAATCTCTGTGCGACATTTGTCTGGGTTGCAGTCAAAATAGCCACAGTCAGCAGGGGCTGAGTTTGCTCTCTGATAGTTTCTTCACGTAAAAAAAAAAAAAAATATATATATATATATATATATATATATATATATATATATATATATATATATATCTCTTAATAATATAAAAATGAGTTTCTGTCTGTCTGTCTGTCTGTCTGTTCTCTATGCGCGACCAAACTACTGGACTGATTTTCACCAAATTCGGCACACAGGTACATCAGGTGTCCGGGAAGGTTTTAGACCAGGTCACATCTCTCTAGGACATACCGTTCCTGAGATATTCCCAAAATATTATCTCCATTAGCCAACATTACAACTGGGAGCTTTGGTTTTAAACTCCAACTGCCATTCTCTGCAAAGACACACACAGGGAGGGTAGGTTTCCATAACAACCAGGTAATTATCAGCAGCTGAGGATCTCATCCATTTCTATTTACTGACACTGTTAAAGGTATTCCGGTTACCATAAATATAACTTATGTTTTTTTCTATTACTACAGTTCAGTAGTAATAAAAGATGTTTTCCTCCACTGCTGCCTATTGCGTGGGCTCATAAATAAGCATGGTATTGACCTTTAATTCAGGCCACCCTAAAAGAAGTACTTAAAACCCCCGCCCCAGGTCTCACTAAGCCACACCCCCAACTCTGTCAGGCCACACCCCTTTCACTCCGCAGCCAACAGAGATTGAAAAAATAAAGGTAAAAATCAACTTCTGTCAGCTGCAGGGATGGGTGGGAGGTTGACTTTCTTTCTGCAACAACACACACAAACATTAAATAAAATAGATTAAATCCACCCATGCGAAGCGTCTTGCTAATCCACGCCCCCGACTCTGTCAGGTCACGCCCCCTCCCACTCCGCAGCCAATGGGAATTGAAAAAATGAAGGTAAAAATAAACTTCTGTTTGCTGCAGGGGTGGGAGGGTGAATTTCTCTCTGCAACGACACACAAAAATTTTAGATGAAATAAACTAATTATAGACTACAGCTGTTTAAAGCCTTTTACTAAGCCACGCCCCGTCTCTGTCAGGCCACGCCCCCTCTCACTCCGCAGCCATTCTGCAACGACACACAGAAACATTAAATGAAATAGATTAAATGCACCTATGCGAAGCGCTTTGCTAAGCCACACCCCCAACTCTGTCAGGTCATGCCCCCTCCCACACCGCAGTCAACAGGTATTGAAAGAATGAAGGAAAAAATAAACTTCTGTCAGCTGCAGGGGTGGGAGGGTGAATTTCTCTCTGCAACGACACACAAAAATGTTAGATAAAATAGACTAATTATAGACTACAACTGTTCGAATCGTCTTGCTAAGTCACGCCCCCAACTCTGTCAGACCACGCCCCCTCCCACTCTGCAGCCATTCTGCAACGACACACAGAAACATTAAATGAAATAGATTAAATCACCTATGCGAAGCGCTTTGCTAAGCCACACCCCCAACTCTGTCAGGTCATGCCCCCTCCCACTCCGCAGTCAACAGGGATTGAAAGAATGAAGGGAAAAATAAACTTCTGTCAGCTGCAGGGGTGGGAGGGTGAATTTCTCTCTGCAACGACACACAAAAATCGTAGATGAAATTCAGTACCAATAAAAGATGTTTTTTTCCACTGCTACCCATTGCGGGTCCCCATAAATTACCATGTCATCGACCTGTAATTCATGCCACTCTGACCCCCGCCCCAGATCTCGCGAAACCACGCTCCGACTCTGTCAGGCCACGCCCCCTCCCACTCCGCAGCCAACGGGGATTGAAAAAATGAAGGTAAAAATCAACTTCTGTCAGCTGCAGGGGTGGGAGGGAAGTTGGATTTCTTTCTGCAACAACATACAGAAGCATTAAATGAAATAGATTAAATATACCCGTGCAAAGCAATGTTTTCTTCCACTGTTACCCATGGCGTGTCCTCATAAATTACCATGGCATCGACCTGTAATTCTGGCCACTATCAAAAGAAGGACTTAAAACCCCGCCCCAGGTCTTGCAACGTCACGCCCCCGACTCAGTCAGGCCATGACCCCTCCCACTCCACAGCCAATGGAGATTGAACAATTGAAGATAAAAATCAACATCTGTCAGATGCAGGGATGGGAGGGAGAATGACTTTCTCTCTGCAACGACACACAGAAACATTAAATGAAATAGATTAAATATACCCGCGCAAAGCAATGTTTTCTTCCACTGCTACCCATTGTGATTCCTCAAATTACCATGGCATTAACCTATAATTCAGGCCACCCTGAAATGAAGGACTTAACCCCCCCCCCCGTGTCCCATTAAACCACACCCCCTCCGCAGCCAATAGGGATTGAAAAAATGAAGGTAAAAATTAATTTCTGTCAGCTGCATTCACTTTCTCTCTGCAACGACACACAGAAACATTAAATAAATAGATGAAATATACCCAGGCGAAGCCGGGTCTTTCTGCTAGTATATATATATATATATATATATATATATATATATATAATAGTTTTTTGTTGTTTTATCTCAGTGATACAAATCCATTTCATACCGCTGTGTGGAACCATTCTGTGTGTCACAGTTCAGCTGTCCAGTCACCACAATCCGTATTTTCTGTCCAGGTGACCCATTCTGTATGTCACGTCAGTAAGAAAGGTCTTTTGCTCTCACTTATACAGCTACATTACAAAAATCTCTGTGCGACATTTGTCTGGGTTGCAGTTAAGCAGACCAAGTCTGCCTAATCTAATAGTTTCAGTGTAATTGCTCCATACTGCACGGTACGTAATAACATACGTAATTTTGCTCGAACTTATCCACCTATATACAAACCACAATCCGTATTTTCTGTCCAGGTGACCCATTCTGTACGTCACGTCAGTAAAAAAGGTCTTTTGCTCTCACTTATACAGCTACATTACAAAAATCTCTGTGCGACATTTGTCTGGGTTGCAATTAAGCAGACCAAGTCTGCCTAATCTAATAGTTTCAGTGTAATTGCTCCATACTGCACGGTACGTAATAACATACGTAATTTTGCTCTAACTTATCCACCTATATATTTTCTTGTTCAGATTGAACAAGTTTGTGGGTTTCAGTACAACAGGCCCATTTATTATTTTTTTTATATAATACACTTAATTAACTTCGGACACTCCAAAACAAATTTTTGGGAGGCTCAACTACAGACATTTGACTGCTACCTCAATCTAACTTGGTCACTTGTTGGTGTCACTACGCTGTCACCATGCTGTGTCAGGCTTATGCCTGCGTCGTGGGGCGGGGGATAGCACAGCAGTGCCAGCATGAGCAGTGGCGTCACCTGCAGGCGGTGATGGACCTTCGTTGCACCTAGTTGGGTGCTTCCCTAACATGTGATGGGCATGTGTTTCGCCTTTCTTGGTCTGGGTCAGCACAATTGTCTTGAGGGTCACCCCAAGGCTGTTGGCCAGAATGTGGGGTAATGGTACGATTAGGCAGCCTCAGAGGCATCCATGCATGCTGCCCCTGCTGTTTCCTGTCCATTTCCGTGGTGTTTCCATCATTTTCTGATGTTTCCAGGTTTTCACCCAGCCTTCCCTAGGCAGAGCCTTGGTCCCCTGCAAAAAATGCTCGAGTCTCCCATTGACCTCAATGGGGTTCGTTACTCGAAACGAGCACCCGAGCATCGGGAAAAGTTTGTCTCGAATAACGAGCACCCGAGCATTTTAGTGCTCGCTCATCTCTAATGAGGATACATGCAGGCTACAGGTGACAAATGGAGCAAATTTTTAAATAAAAGCCCATAGAAAATATATTCTTTATCCCATACTACAGTCAATGCAATAATAAAAAAAAAATAATAATCCCAAAGGTGTTCCTAGCCTTTAAGGCCTGATGTAAAATCTATATCAAGGCCCCCAACTTTCGTGTGGTATTGATATTTCTTATGTGGCCTTGAGGCCTTTGGACCCCCACATGTTCCCAATCCAGGTGCAACTGTTAACTTTGCATCGGCTATAGCTACTGCATGCTCCTGCCTTCAACTTGCCACCACTGCTGCTTTGAACAGAATGCCAACAGTAGATTAAGAAACCAGAAGCAAGAAATATAAATCAGCTAGAGATACTCTGAGGAGATAAGTACTAGAGTATGAAATGTTGCATGGACAAGCAAGAAGAATGTACCCAGAATAGGCAGAAGAAAGGTAAGGAACAAATATATTGACACAGAGTCTGGATTTAGCATTTCCATTCTCATACTACAATCTACTGTGGGTTCTGGCTTTACCTTTGGTTCCAGATTTGGTTCTGTGGTTTAGTGGTTGCTTTTGCATACTGTATCAGCCATGGCAGCATGCACTTGTTCATTTCCTAGTGTTTGGAGGTAGGTGTGTTTCTCCTGCAGTAGCTGCAGGCAAAATGTATGATTACATGGATATTCATGAAATACAAGAATTGTTCGAGTTTGCCAGAATGGGAGTCATTGGTACAGTGCGTCTTGCTGTTATTGTAGTCCTGAGCGAGGGCACTCCCTCTGTGATGTCCGTATACCCTAATAGGGCAATCCCTTTAAACAGGAGGGGTATAAGTCTTTGGATTCAGGAGATGTGTAACCAACATTATAGTGAGATAGCTGATATTGTAGGGCATTCTGAATTAGTAGTGGTAGTCCATTATTTATTACCTCTATAAGTTGGCTACAATGGAGAGCAGTTACAAACAGTGTCACTCACTGGAGGACCTAGCATGATTGAACAATTTGCATTGGATGTGAAAAAGAAATTAAGTAGTTGATGAACAAAATTGTATGTAATTATCAAATCGTCTTTATCTTATGTATTTATCTCCATTTTCTACAACTTTATGCTTAAAATCTATGATTGAGAAATATGAGTCGCCATCACTTGATTCGTCACAGGAAATTAGCTAGGCACTGCAAAAAAATGTCTTTGGTAGAATGTGATATATATAAATATATGTACATGAAATTTTCCAGATAGATGATTAATGCTTGTGTGTCTACGTGTCATTATTCATACCATTATGCTTTCTGATTAGTTGCTTTGATAGATATATGTATGCTTGTGATTGGATATATTAAAATTGATGGCTAAAAGGGGGGGAATCACTAGATCCACCATGTACATCTAATAAAATTGACTCTTTGGATTTGGCTCATCAGAGAATCGTTTGCCCAGCTAACTAACTGTTTGGGTGTTCTGATTCTTTAGGCTGGCCGCATCCCTTGGCACCCGGGGAAAACTTATTAACTAATTTGAATCCCACAGACAAGAGAATGTAGTCTCCTAGTTTGGGATTTGTCTTAAAATGCAATGACAGATGCCATTTAATACGTCACTTCTCCTGCAGTGGTTCTTGAGAGTAATTGGACATTAGCTGCTGGGCTTTCCAACACACTACAGAGGATCTCTAGGAGTCCAAGCATTAAAATTCCCTATGATCCTCTAAGTGTCTAGAGATTCTTCACCTGTCTGGAGGCCATCCTCTTTAAGAAGAAGTAATCCATGTTACAAGTTTCTACAGGAATGTGCAATGCTTGAAGAAATGAAATCTTTAATTTCCAATAATAAGAGTGTAGAGACTATTTGGCATTTATTTTACCACTGAAAAAAGATCAGTCAAGAAGTCGAGCCCTGATTTCCAATACTAATAGATGCATGTAACTTCAGTCGCTATTGCAGGTAGTTTATTTTTGGTAAAGTGTTCAGTGAAAACAGAGAAGGAAAACAGTATAGTCTGCTATAATTAATTGGATTATTATTACTTGTATTCTTTAGGAAGATATTGTATGCCATGTAAATGAAATGTTTAGACACCGTGACAGGTAGAGGAGTCTGGATCTAGGGCTAAGTGTGTGAAGGAGCTTTTAGAAATGCTCTTTTCCCTTTGTTTTAACTTGCTTGTACTATTAATTAATTTTGAAAATGGCATTCACCAATCAATCCTGGAGAATGTCTCTGAATAAACAATTCAATTAGAGGTAAAAAAAATACATACTAATTATTTCAGACAAATGATATTACAGTATTTGTATAGAACATTACGCTTTCTCTTTGCTGGCAAATAATACCAGTAATTATGTGTTTTTTCTTTTATTTTTTGTGCTGAACAAAACCTACCTTCATTTACTGGAAAGGCTATATTGATTTCTGACCATTCTACATACACTGTATGTACATATAGTTGTCCCTTCTGCCTGGTGGGTTCATGTGGAGCTGCACAGAATCAACATGTCATTGATAGGGATGAGCAGACAACTGGATATTTGGGTTCAACTGGTTTGGCCGAACTAAGTTTCGAAGTTTGGTTCGGGTCCCGAACTTGACCCCCGAACATCGAACCCCATTGAAGTCAATGGGGACCCGAAATTTGGGGCACTAAAATGGCTGTTAAAAAAGCCAAGTTTCTGTTTTGTTTTTGTTTTTTAAAAGTGTATCTTAATTCTGTGTGTGACCTTTAGCCATTTTTTGGGGTTCACAACTTTTATTTATTTTTTTCTTTGTGGAGGCCCTAAAACATTTGTAAATAGCAACGAGAATGCACAATCTGCACTAGAGTATAACAATGGCTGTGTGTGCCCGGTATACTTCTCTCTTCTGCCAATATAAGACATAATAATCTTCAGCCAGGAGACAGAGGTGTGGCAGTGCAGGCGGAAGAGGCAGAGGAGGCGGAGGCGGTCAGCAACCTTTTTTTAATTATTATTTTTTGTTATTTGCTTTGTTGAGGCCTCAAAACATTGGGAAATAGCAAAGAGAATGCACAAAGTGTGCTCGAGTATAACAATGGCTGGGTGCAGCTGGTATGCCTCTCTACTCTGCCCAAACTACGGACAAGTCCTGTGGGATCCATGCCTGGTTCATGCAGGTGGAGGAAGCGGACTTGGCGCTACAGGCAGAAGATGTAGAGGAGGCCACCAACGTTTTTTTTATTTTTATTTTTTTTTATTTTTCTTATTTATTTATTTAGTTTGTGGAAGCCCCAAAACATTGGGAAATAGCGAAGAGAATGCACAAACTGAACTGGAGTATAACAATGGCTGGGTGCAGCCGGTATACTTCTCTACTCTGGCAATATAAGACATAATAATCTTGAGCGTGGAGGAGGCAGTTCAGGCAGAGGAGGTCACCAACTTTTTTGGTTTGTGCAGGCCCGAAACATGGAGTATAACAATGGCTGGGTGCGACCACTATACCTTGGTACTCGGCCAAGTGCTGTGGGATCCATGACTGGTTAATTTTAATGAACGTGAACTTGTCCACGTTGGCTGTGGACAGGCGGATGTGCCTCTCCGTGATCACACCCCCTGCCATGCTAAACACATGTTCAGCCAATACACTTGCCACAGGGCTGGCCAGCACCTACAAGACGTAAATGGCAAGCTCAGGTCATGTGTCCAGTTTGAAGACCCAGAAGTTAAATGGGACATCAGTCAATACGTGCAGATGTGTGGACCCGTACATACCACCATGTTGCTGAAATGCTACATCCTGCTAAGACGGTCCATATCAGATGGTGGTGCTGTATATTGTGGGGTGCTGACAAAGCTTTTCCACATTTCAGCCATGCTAATCCTCCCTTCTGAAGTGCTGACGGTGCACCAGTTGCGATGGTGCCATCCTCCTCGTTCTCAGTCTTGTGCTTCCTCTGAGCCCCCGCTGTCAGGTGGGAACGCCATCAGTGGTGCATCTACCAGCGTGCGCTTGTAATTGCACATATCTGATCACGCTCCAGTGACAGAATTAAGGACGGCACATTGTCCTTGTAGCAGGGATCCATCAGGATGTCCAATCAGTAATCAGCACTGGTAAGAATGAAGGCAACTCGGCAGTCATTGTACAGGCAATAGTCGATCATGTGTGCCAGATTGCCCAGAGGCAACAACAAGCTCTCCTCAGTGGGAGGTGTGTCTTCTGTGTCCTCTGTATCCCCCCAGCCACACTCCAGTAATACCTGTGAGCTGATTTGAGTGCCACCCTATTGTGAACGCGGATCCTACTTCTCATCATCATCCTCCTAATCCTTCAAAACCATGCCCTGGCTAGACAATTGGGTACCTGGCCGTTGTGGGTGCAGGAACACACCCTCTGAGCCACCTGTGGAAGAATGGCCTGATAACCATGGGAATGATCCCTGTTTCACGCTAGACATGTTGGTGGAGAACTTGAAACAGCGCAACACAGCACACATGTCCCGCATGGAGGCCCACTCGTCGTTGGTGAAGTGGTGCTGTTCCACAAAGCGACTCACCTGTGCGTGCTGCAGCTGAAACTCCATATTTCCTGCTGCTGCTCGCACAGTCTCTCCAGCATGTGCAAGGTGATGTTCCACCTTGCGGGTACGTCACATATGAGCCAGTGAGCGGTGATGAGGAGGTTGTAGAAGAGGAACCAGAGGAGGAAGCAAAGTAGGTGGAGGAGACAACAGAAGGCACCAAGAAATGTCTAGCTATACCCGGTGACGTTAGGACATACGCTAAAATTGCTGTCCGCCTCAGGCCCAGCCACCACTATACTTATCCAGTGGGCAGTTGAAGAGATATAACGTCCCTGCACATTCTTACTGGTCCACGTATCGGTGGTTATGTGGAACTTGCTACTGATAGCATTGTGCAGCGCACACCTCATTTTTTCCGCCACTTGTTCGTGCAGGCCAGGGATAGCCCATCTGAAAAAGTAGTGGTGGCTGGGAACCACGTACCCTAAGGACAGTTACCATTATTAAGTTTTTAAAACTGTCCATCTCCACCAGATGGAATGGAAGCATTTCAAAGGACAAAAATTATGAAATGCTGGCATTCAGGTCATGGGCTCAAGGGTGGGTAGGGGGGATACTTCCTCTTTCTCTCCAGTATTTGTGGGATGGACAGCTGAATGCTTCTATAGGACAGTGTGGAGATGCTCAGTGACGGTGAGGTTGGTGGTGTTGCTGTGAAATCCTCTCTTTGCAGGTTGGCAGGTGTCCCTGTCGCTCCAGAGGGGAAGGAAGAGGCGGAGAAGCAGAAGAGGGAGAAGGAGGAACTCAGAGCTTTCTTGGTTCTTCAGGTGTCTACTCCACTGCAGCTCATGCTTTGCAGTTAGATTAGGTCATGCAAGTGGTGCTCAGGTTTAGAACATTTATGCCTCGCTTCAGGCTCTGACTGCACAGCGTGCAAACCACCAGTGTCCTGTCGTCAGACACTGTTTGAAGAACTGCCACGCCAGGGAACTGCTTTGCACTGGCTTTGGTGTGCTATCTCTCTTGGCGCATTGAGTAGCAGGCATTAAGGCTGGGGGACGTCCGCTCTGCTTTTGCACCTTATTCCCTCTTTTGTTATGCTGCTGGTGCAGTGTGACCTCCATGTCTTCCTCCGAATTTCACGTCACTAACATGACCTGGATGCCATGTGAGGTCTAGGACCTCATCATCCTCCACATTATCTTCCTCCCACTCCTCACCCTTGCCCACCTGGCCAGTTTACACACTGCAGAAAGCCGCAGAAGTTGACTGCGGCAGCAGCTGTGTTTCATCATTGTCATCAGAGACGTGCTGCGGTGGTTCTCCCACATACTCATCCTCAGACATAAGTCGTTTGGCATCAATGCACTCAATCTCTTTCACTTCTGGGGCAGAGGTAGGTGGGTGGCCCACAAAAACCCCACCAGCAGAGTCAGAAGCATAAGTGACTGTTGTAAGACTTGGAGGGTCATACTGCATAGCTGATGTGCAAGGGGTTGAGGTCGAAGACTGATGCGGTGGCACGCTAGTGCCAACTCTGCGCTTTGAAAAGTGGACCAGGTGGAAGACAATGTGAAGGAATTGGAGGCACTCTTAGTCATCCACTCTACTACCGCCTCCAATCTACTGACGCAGAACCTCCTGTCGCCCACATGCACCAGAGGAAGGTGTTTCATCTGGGCCTGTAGCTTGCACACATTGACAACGTCCTCTCCCTGCAGCAGAAGCTCCACCACCACCAACACCAGCAGCACCGCGACCATGGCCACGTCACCTAGTTGATGCTCCTCTAATTTTTTTTACGGTTACCAACAAATGAGATTATGTCACCCACAGAATTAACAGACAAACTATTGTATTTCCATGTCACAGATGCACAAAAAATAGGTATGTCTCATCGACACAATTAACAGAGTGATTAACTATATTTCCCTGTGCACGACCAAAAATGCCTACAGGTCACCCTGAGACTGAACAGCATGATTAAGTATTGTATTTCTGTGTCACTGGTGCAAATGTATTGTATTGCACTTATCAATTATGCTTACAGGTCACCAGTTTTTTAAAATAATAAAAGTCTAACACTTTCCCTGCATGCAGCAGCGTCCTGTCCCTACACTAGTTAGAGCAGAATGATGGCGCACCATGTGATCCTGCCAATACTAGGCATGACTGTGATAGCTTCCAAGTGCCCACAGCTTAAACGCTTGTTGATTAGCTGCGCTGCAGCCTTTCAATAAGCTTTATTTAAATAACGAACATGGACACTGACTTTGGTACCCAGACACCATAATGTTCAGTACGGTCCCGGACATGGCGGTCCAGGTTCGATCATCACTAATCATGGGGCCACCATGTTGTAGACCTAGTGCTTTCTCCACCACCCAGCATTTTTATCCAAGCCATTTTTCCAAACCACTCAGTTCACTGTGAAGATTGCTATGGTATAAAAATACTATTCCTTGGCTCAGAGAACCTTGCCCTATGCAACTAGTATTCCAAGTCTTTGTTCATCAGCTCTAGTACATACACCATGTTCCAAATTATTATGCAAATGATATTTATCTCTGATTTTCCTAAATGGTCGGTGCAAATGACAGTCAGTATAATAAAAGTCATCACCCTTTAGAGTATACATCAAATTTTATTGAACAAACCTCCCAATGATAACAGTACTCAACTCAACTCAACTCAACTCAAAATGCACTGTTCCAAATTATTATGCACAGTAGAGTTTCTAAACATTTTATATGTTTTTAAGAACTGAAAATGCTCATTTGTGGAATTTGCAGCATTAGGAGGTCACATTCACTGAAATAAAAAGCTATTTAAATTCAAAACATCCTAACAGGCCAAGTTACATGTTAACATCGGAACCCTTCTTTGAGATCACCTTCACAATTCTTGCATCCATTGAACTTGTGAGTTTTTGGAGAGTTTCTGCTTGAATTTCTTTGCATGATGTCAGAATAGCCTCTCAGAGCTGCTGTTTTGATGTGAACTGCCTCCCACCCTCATAGATCTTTTGCTTGATGATACTCCAAAGGTTCTCTATAGGGTTGAGGTCAGGGGAAGATGGTGGCCACACCATGAGTTTATCTCCTTTTATGCCCATAGCAGCCAATGACACAGAGGTATTCTTTGCAGGATGAGACGGTGCATTGTCATGCATGAAGATGATTTTGCTCCTGAAGGCACGTTTCTGCTTTTTGTACCATGGAAGAAAGTTGTCTGTCAGAAACTCTATATACTTTGCAGAGGTCATTTTCACACCTTCAGGAACCCTGAAGGGGCCTACCAGCTCTCTCCCCATGATTCCGGCCCAAAACATGACTGCTCCACCTCCTTGCTGAAGTCGCAGCATTGTTGGGACATGGTGGCTATCCCCCAACCATCCACTACTCCATCCATCTGGACCATCCAGGGTTGCACGACAATCATCAGTAAACAAGACTGTTTGAAAATTAGTCTTCATGTTTGTCTGGGCCCACTGTAACCGTTTCTGCCTGTGAGCACTGGTTAGGGGTGGCCAAATAGTAGGTTTATGCACCACAGCAAGCCTTTGAAGGATCCTACACCTTGAGGTTCGAGGGACTCCAGAGGCACCAGCAGCTTCACATATCTGTTTGCTGGTTTGTAATGGCTTTTTAGCATCTGCTCTCTTAATCTGATGAACTTGCCTGGCAGAAACCTTCCTCATTCTGGGGGACGGAGCCAACAGCCGACAGAGCAAGATGTGACCAGAGCTCTCTCCTCTTCACAGGACTGAAAAGCGGTTAGAAAGAGGTCTCATCCTGAGACAAACTTCAACACACCGCCATAATTGTGTTCCGGAAGACCCCCTCTCTCATTAGAGACCGAAAACAGCTACGTCGGTGAACTTTTAAAAGTGCGGCCTTCTGCAAACTTCAAGCCGCGGCCTAAAGTTCCGGGCTCATCTGCACAAGTCTTACCTGACATTCCAAGAGAAAACGGAGTGATCCATACCTTACCTACACTGGGTGCATATTCTTGAGGACATCATTAACACTCAGCGGGTGAGACTATCAGTCGCCATCGCTTCCCGCGCTCAGTACAAACAAGTCGCCCTCTTGACACAGGCCAAAGGAGCGGTAAGTAGCGTCTCTACATAAAATTCCTGATCCAGTATAGACATTTATACTTTGCTCATCTACTGTCAGGTTTTAATTAAGGACTCACTATAACAAGTACAAGTGTCCACAGTGCAGACGCTCTCTGCTTTAAAGGGCCATTGACCCAATTTTTTTCTTTCTCCAACAATACGGAGGAGCAGACTTATGTAACTCTTTATATGTAAATGTGAGCTTCCCCCATTTGCTCCCTCACCACTACCATATACACAACAACCTTCTCAGTATGGTTAAGTACTGAAACCCTAAATGTTCTGGTGCCAATGAAAAATCAAGCAGTGTCCGAGGTGACATGGATAAGTTTATGAAAAGAAACAACTCCACTCCTTAAAAACCCTCTGCCTTATCGAAATCACACTCTCCTGCAAAAATGACAGGGGCTTCTTCTAGAGAAGATTCAGCTGATGAAGCTGTGAGTGACTCTGAATATGTGGCCCAATGAGACCTACCTCTCTCTAGGGCTTTCTTGCAAAAAACTCTGGACAGAGCCCTCGCTAAAGCACTACAACCATTAGCTGAAGATCTGACTGACATTAAACAAGATCTTAAAGCACTGGGGCACAGAGCTGAATCCCTGGAAAACTTACACTCTGTTATAAGTGAACACTGAACAGCCACTAACGACAACTTTGTGAAGTGCCAAACGTACCTGAATTCTCTTTTTACATAGTAACATAGTTTATAAGGCTGAAAAAAGACATCTGTCCATCCAGTTCGGCCTGTTTTCCTACAAGTTGATCCAGAGGAAGGCAAAAAAAACCCTGTGAGGTAGAAGCCAATTCTCCCTACTTTAGGGAAAAAAATTCCTTCCCGACTCCAATCAGGCAATCAGAATTACTCCCTGGATCAATGACCCATCTCTAGTAACTATAACCTGTAATATTATTACCCCCCAGAAAAGCATCCAGGCCCCTCTTGAACTCTTTTAGTAAACTTACCATAACCACCTCCTCAGGCACAGAGTTCCATAGTCTCACTGCTCTTACCGTAAAGAATCCTCTTCTATGTTTGTGTACAAACCTTCTTTCCTCCAGACGCAGAGGATGTCCCCTTGTCACAGTCACAGTCCTGGGGATAAATAGTAGGGCCAGACAATGTCTGGGTGTTGAGACCTGCAATTCCAGTGGGAGTAGGAGGGCTGGAGCTACTACTTAGGTGTAGACCACCAAGAAGATATGGAGGAGCTGAATGACTCCGATGACAAGGCTGGTGGAGGTGGAGGCTGGTTAACCAATGAGGTAGAAGGCTTGCTTTGACTGAGGATCTGATTGGTAGCTTGGATTAGCTCCTGTGCCTTGGCTCTTCTCGCCATGTTAGCTTCTTCCATATTGAACAGCAAAGCAGTCAATGCCAAAACACCACTCGTGGCACAGGTGGCGGAGGAGGACGGGGTGGATGGGAAGCCTCTTCTTTAGGTTCTGAAATACTATCAATCTCCAAGTCAGTACTTCTCTCTGGGTCTGGAGGGAGTTCCTCTGGCACAAATGACACATCTGGAGTCATGCAGCTACTGTCTACAGTTTGTGAATCTTGAATTTTTGATTACGTAGAAGATCAGGACAATAGAGGGAGATGAAATAACCTCAGACTCAAAGGCATTCCAGAGACTATAGCTCCTGAGTCCTTATTAACCACAGTCCAAGAAATATTTGTTACAGTGCTGGGTGAAGATAATTTGGATAAGATACCCATAGAGAGAGTCCACAGAGCCTAAACCGCAAGATCCCCCAAGGCCTAAACCGCAAGATCCCCCAAGGGATGTTATTTGCCGCCTGGACTTTCGCACTAAAGAGGCAATCCTTAGGCAACACAGAGATGGAGGAATGTGTCTTATTGAAAACCAAGAAATACATATTTTTCAAGATCTTGCTCCCCTCACCCTGAGGAAAAGGAGGGCTCTAAAACCCATCACAGATGTATTAAGAGCAGAAAATGTGCAATATAGATGGCTTTTTCCATTTGGCCTTCAAACTACAATTGAGGGCACCAGATACACCATTCGCTCCAGAGATGACGCGGGCAAGCTTCAGGATGCCTTGGAGATACCCCCCTCTGCACTAGAAGATTGGGCGCAAGTGAAGGACTTATCCAACCTTCCGAATATACCTCCTCCTGCACCCTGGTAAACCATCCAGTCTGACAGATCGGGTAGAGTAAGGAGAAGATCAGGAAAGCTGACTCCAAAGAGACTCCGCACAGAAAATGCTTGAAATATACTCATTTCTATGCTTTAAGATTCAATACATACACACGCCTTGATCTCTCTCCACTTTGAATAGAGGTTAAACCAGAATGAATCAGAAGTAGGGATGAGCGAACGGACCAGATTCGTTACGAACTTTGACAAAAGTTCGGTTCGTCACCGAACCGAACTTTGAAAAAGTTCGTAACGAATCTGGTTAAAAAAGACCGCAAAACTGTACTTTTTTCACATAATAGACCAAGATACAAGGGATTATTACTCCTCCTCCTTGTATCCTGGTTTTCTGTGAAAAACAAGATGTGTGACATCACCCCACAGCCCCTGAAGTGCCTGAGCGCGCCGACTTGTCAGTGCGTCGCCAGACATCAGAGAGAGAGGAGCTTAGCATTAGATAGAGAGAAAAGATATAGATAGATAGATAGCCAAATAACTAGATAGATACAGGGAGAGATAGAGAAGGAATAGAAAGGGTTAGTGAGAAAAGCAGGAGAGAGGAAGAAAAAGCTAGATATAGAAGATAAGGTGATAGATAGGGAAAGAGGCTGAGAAATCAAGAGATGGGTAGAGATAGGGAGAGGTAGGCATCTAAATAAAAAAATTGTGAGATCTAGGGAGATAAAAAAAGACATAGGGAGAGAAAAGTGAGAAGAGTCAGGACAGGTAGCATTCCTGTCCCGTGACCGATAGTACACGCTACACATTGCTGCTCTTCTGGGTGCCGTCAACCCCGTTCAGCCGCAACAAACAAAGTTAAAAAAAAAAAGTAAAAAAAAAAGTTATAAAAAAAAGTTTAAAAAAAAAAGTTAAAAAAAATTAAACAAAAGTTATTAAAAAATAAATAAAGTTTAAAAAAGTATAAAAAAAATAATACATAATTTCATTTTCCCCCACCCAAATAAAAATATGTCCAAGTGTCCTACTTCCAGCACTTCCCAGGCAAGGAGTGCAACAGCAGGCGGTGAGGGTAGGAGAAGTGGCAGCACCAGGCCCGGTGGCAGCCGGGGTGACAGGCGTGGCAGCAGGGTGCAGCTACCCCTGACGCCCACTGGTCATGTAAGAACCACACAGCCAGCAGTTCTAGATTGGCTTACCCAATCCTCCAGTTCCACTGCCCAATGGAACGTACTGAGACTCCAGAGGAGGTGTTGGCTGTAAGCAGTCAACAGAGCCAGGGAGGGGCATCCAGTGCCACACCTGATATCCTGTCCCAGCCACCGGAGGAAAGTAGCAGTGCTGAGTTTGATGATGATGTCGCTGATTGGACGTGGTGCCATCAAGAAGCATTATCCTCGGCATCATCAGGGGAGGAAATAGAGGTGCCACTGACGCAGCAACATCCCACTGTTGCAAGGAACCGAGGCACAAGAGGGAGGGGTAGAAGAGAAGCTACCAGGCAGAGATCACCCTCTCCTCTCAAAGCCTTGATCCTGAGAGGGCACCCTCAGGCAGCAGTGGCAGTCAACAGCCAGCAAGACCCCAAGTGGCTGTCAGCAAACCACGGTCCTCTGTCGTCTGGCAGTTCTTCCGCCTGGGGAAAGATAAGCACATCGCTTTGTGCCTGCTGTGCAATGAGAGGGTCAGTCGTGGTAGGGGTGATAATCTCGGGACAACATCGATACGAAAGCATATGGAAAGGCAACACCAACAGGCCTGGAAGAACCGTGACTCCAGTACCACCTGCTGTCAGGATGCACCATACACTGCAGATCCCATCATGCAGCATCCTCTCAGTGGAACTCAGGGCTCGTCAGCCTCAGGTGCCAGCACCAGCACAGTGTCACTGCCATGTACACCGCTAATGAGGCAGCAATCCGTAACTGAGTCCATGGGCAGACGTCAGGTGTATTCCAGCAGCCATCCCATGGCCCAGAAACTGACCGGACACCTGGTTAAGCTGCTGGTGCTTCAGTCCCTGCCCTTCAACCTCGTGGACTCCCAGCCTTTCAGGGATTTCATGGCGTGTGCGCACCCCAGATGGCGAGTCCCCAGCCGCCACTACATCTCTGGCAAAGCTGTCCCATCACTGCACAGTTATGTGCAGAAAAAGGTTGGCGACTAATTGGGACTCTCGGTGTCCAAGACCGTGCACCTGAGTGCTGATGTCTGGTCCTCAAATTATGGCCAAGGGCAGTACATGTCTGTTACTGCCCATTGGGTCAACATCCTTCCAGAAGACCATCAGGAAGTTGGCCCATTCTTGCCACTGTCACCTCCACGGTGCTTTAGGGGGCCAGCAGCGGGAACTACAAGTTCTGCCTCCACCACCTTGCAACCATCCGCCGCTTTGACTGCAGTCAAACCTTCCCCGGTGTCTTACCACTGATGTCAGGCCCGGCACTCTCAGGCTGTCCTCCATTTGGTGAGCCTGGGTGAACGGAGTCACAGTGGGCAGGAGCTCCTCTGGACCATCAGGGAGGAGATAGATCAATGGCTGACCCCACGTCAACTAACGGTGGGAAGTGTGGTAGCAGACAATGGGAGGAACATTGTCTCTGCAGTGCAGCAGGGAGGGCTGAGTCATACACCTTGTATGGCACATGTGATAAACCTCATAGAGCACAGGTTTCTTCGATCATTTCCTGCACTACAAGACCTTATGAGGATGTCACGCAGAGTGTGCAAACACTTCAGACACTCCTACACTGCAAGGAACACCCTGCTCAGGATCCAGAGACAGCGCAGTCTGCCCCAACATCGGCTAATCTGCGACGTGCCAACACGCTGGAATTCTGCCCTCCATATGCTGGACCGCCTGTACGAGCAAAGGTCAGCCGTTACAGACTACCTCATGGGGCAATCAGTCAGCTTCACGCCACACTGCGACTTCCAAGTCACACACTGGCAGATGATGCGTGAAGTCTGCCAATTGTTGATCCCTTTTGAGGACACGACTCTCTTTGTGAGCAGGCATGACTATGGGATCAATGACATCATCCCACTCGTCCATGTTCTGGAAAGTGCACTGAAAACCATTGTCAGCGAGGATTCCCAGGCCACCACTCCAAGGCTGAACATCGCCTTGAGCCCAGAGATGGATGAAGTGCAGATGGAGGGTGAGGAGGAGGAGGAAGATGTCTACGCCCAGCCATTCCACACACCGCCACCTGGCTTCTCTGCCTCTCAATCACAGGAGGAGATGGAGGATGAGGTGGTAGAGGAAGAGGAGGAAGACCCCAGCAGACCCTGGAACTATACCGAGGACAGTGGAGAGGAGAGGCGGTCATTGTCCTTGGTGCAGATGGCAAGGTGCCTGCGGGAGTGTCTCAGGAGTGACAGCCGGATTGTGGACATCCGCCAGAGGGACCAATACTGGCTGGCCACCCTTGTGGACCCTCGCTTCCGCCGCAAAATGGCTGAATTTTTTCCGCCATCAGAGAGGGAGGCAAAACTGGTGTACTACCGGGACCTACTCACCAGTCAGTTGGTCTCAACTTACCAGCGAGACCAGCCAGGTTCCCAGACAACATCCTCTCGGGGGGAACCAGCACGCTCTACTACCACCACCACTAGTGGAGGCGTGAGAAGTCGCTACAGCCTCCAATCGCTAATGAGCGATTTCATGCAGCCAGCTGCTGAAGAGGGGACGCAACACTGGACTCATGGCGTGGACCAGCATGAGCTCACCCACCAGGTCACTGCCTACCTGGATTATACCCTGCACCAAAGTGTCACCGACCCCGTGCAGTGCTGGGCAGAGAAACTAGACATTTGGCCTCAACTTGCAGAGTTTTCTTTGGCTCTGCTTTTCTGCCCAGCCAGTAGTGTTGCATCAGAGATGGTGTTCAGTGTGGCAGGTAACATCGTAACACCGCAAAGAATGAGGCTCTCTTGCCATAGTGTTGAGATGCTGACTTTTCTAAAGATGAATCGTGCCTGGATTAAATTGGATTACACAACCCCCCTGCCTGATGTGAACGACTAAGTCATCAGTCATTCGTCTTGCATGGCAATCCGTGTGTCCAAGAAACTGACCTTAATATCCTAAATATGTGCCCAATGTAAAAATCCGTAATTTAACTTATTAAGTAATGCTCCCCCCTTAGACCCCAAATTAAACAAAATCACCTTAAAAATTCCGTACTTAATTCGGATATATTTGAATAAACAGAACCCCATCTCCAAATTTAATGCCTATGGTGTGTTGGCCATTTAACATCTCCACACCAGCTTAATGCCTCACACCAGTGCACCGTCCAACCCATACCCCAAGAACAGTACCATCCCTAAAATAATCCCCACGACTATGCTTCACAAAGTGGGGATTTCACCTTTTGTGAACTATAGCCGTGGGGTTCTATCCCTGGCACCCGTGCCAAGGAACACTACTCACCGTTTTGTGAGCGGGTACTAACTGTTCTTGAGGTATTTTGTTGATATCATGAGAGTAGTAAAATCTCGCACCGCAAATCCCGATGGGGTTCTTCTCTGTGCGAATGATTTAACGCCTCTCATGCATTCACGCGTGGAATAAGGCTGTCTATGGGGTATATATCACGGAGGCTGCTGTCCTTCAGCTGTGATATAAAAAACCTCCACAGTTAGTTACAGCAACAAACAGTTGCTGAAAGGCAGGTTAACTTGCCTTATTTACGGGTGACTTTACAATGTAATGGTTTTTGTGGTTCTCTGCTGCCTAAAATCCACAGCGCATCGTTGGCCGATTTTATGCCACCTTCAGTACTATGGGGCTGGACGCAAATACCCAGTTCAGCGCAGAACTGCGTATGTCCGGACGGCACCATAGTACTGAACGCCGTTTGGTGAACGGTATAAAAATGTCCTGTGGATTTTACTCAGCAGACCCGCAGCCACATGTGAAGGTACCCATAGGGTGAGGTTTTTTGGGAGTGACCAAAGAGAGGACGGGAAGGTCACTCCCATACCCCATCAGGGGTTTTTCCCCTACCCACTTTAAAAGATAAGTCCAGGCAATTAATAACTTTGTGCCCTTACTTGAACCAGAAACTTAAAAATTGCCTGGACTTATCCTTTAAAGGGAATCTGTCATCTCCGAAACACCCCATGAACTAGAGTAAGTGTTGTATAGTGTAAGTGATGCTGAATCCGAATATGTAAGTTTTATCTTCATACTCACTTCCATTCCGACGCTGTGCTCCCACAAACCTGCAGTAAAATGCACTCAGTGGACTCCGGTGCTCACTCGCATAATGGAGAGGACTCAAAGAAGAGTCCACTGAGTGCATTTTACTGCAGGTTTGTGGGAGCACAGCGTCAGAATGGAAGTGCCTACCTGGATTATACCCTGCACCAAAGTGTCACCGACCCCGTGCAGTGCTGGGCAGAGAAACTAGATATTTGGCCTCAACTTGCAGAGTTTTCTTTGGCTCTGCTTTTCTGCCCAGCCAGTAGTGTTGCATCAGAGATGGTGTTCAGTGTGGCAGGTAACATCGTAACACCGCAAAGAATGAGGCTCTCTTGCCATAGTGTTGAGATGCTGACTTTTCTAAAGATGAATCGTGCCTGGATTAAATTGGATTACACAACCCCCCTGCCTGATGTGAACGACTAAGTCATCAGTCATTCGTCTTGCATGGCAATCCGTGTGTCCAAGAAACTGACCTTAATATCCTAAATATGTGCCCAATGTAAAAATCCGTAATTTAACTTATTAAGTAATGCTCCCCCCTTAGACCCCAAATTAAACAAAATCACCTTAAAAATTCCGTACTTAATTCGGATATATTTGAATAAACAGAACCCCATCTCCAAATTTAATGCCCATGGTGTGTTGGCCATTTAACATCTCCACACCAGCTTAATGCCTCACACCAGTGCACCGTCCAACCCATACCCCAAGAACAGTACCATCCCTAAAATAATCCCCACGACTATGCTTCACAAAGTGGGGATTTCACCTTTTGTGAACTATAGCCGTGGGGTTCTATCCCTGGCACCCGTGCCAAGGAACACTACTCACCGTTTTGTGAGCGGGTACTAACTGTTCTTGAGGTATTTTGTTGATATCATGAGAGTAGTAAAATCTCGCACCGCAAATCCCGATGGGGTTCTTCTCTGTGCGAATGATTTAACGCCTCTCATGCATTCACGCGTGGAATAAGGCTGTCTATGGGGTATATATCACGGAGGCTGCTGTCCTTCAGCTGTGATATAAAAAACCTCCACAGTTAGTTACAGCAACAAACAGTTGCTGAAAGGCAGGTTAACTTGCCTTATTTACGGGTGACTTTACAATGTAATGGTTTTTGTGGTTCTCTGCTGCCTAAAATCCACAGCGCATCGTTGGCCGATTTTATGCCACCTTCAGTACTATGGGGCTGGACGCAAATACCCAGTTCAGCGCAGAACTGCGTATGTCCGGACGGCACCATAGTACTGAACGCCGTTTGGTGAACGGTATAAAAATGTCCTGTGGATTTTACTCAGCAGACCCGCAGCCACATGTGAAGGTACCCATAGGGTGAGGTTTTTTGGGAGTGACCAAAGAGAGGACGGGAAGGTCACTCCCATACCCCATCAGGGGTTTTTCCCCTACCCACTTTAAAAGATAAGTCCAGGCAATTAATAACTTTGTGCCCTTACTTGAACCAGAAACTTAAAAATTGCCTGGACTTATCCTTTAAAGGGAATCTGTCATCTCCGAAACACCCCATGAACTAGAGTAAGTGTTGTATAGTGTAAGTGATGCTGAATCCGAATATGTAAGTTTTATCTTCATACTCACTTCCATTCCGACGCTGTGCTCCCACAAACCTGCAGTAAAATGCACTCAGTGGACTCCGGTGCTCACTCGCATAATGGAGAGGACTCAAAGAAGAGTCCACTGAGTGCATTTTACTGCAGGTTTGTGGGAGCACAGCGTCAGAATGGAAGTGAGTATGAAGACAAAGCTTACATATTCGGATTCAGCATCACTTACACTATACAACGCTTACTCTACTTCAGGGGGGTTCTGAGATGACAGGTTCACTTTAAGCTAACTGTTGACAGCACTAAAAAAAACATAAAAGCATACATCCATTGGGTTGGGCGCTGCACTCGGTTAGGACATCAAACTGGTGTAACAAAGATATATATATATATATATATATATATATATATATATATATATATATCGCCAACAGCCATAGGCCCAGATTCAACAGGTTTGACACCAGAGTAGTTGCGTCAATTTGTAAAGCGAGTGCCAGTGAGGTGTCCATTTCATGAAAATTGGACACGTATTTTTGGATAATGGAACTGGCGTAAAGCCTTCTTGAATCTGTGCCTTTTTAAATGTCCTTTCTTCACCTCATGGATTCTGTGGGTGAGGTTGTCTGTCTATTTAACTGTATCCGTATCCTACTAGACTAGCTGTAACGTTACAGGGTTTTTTTTAACGTTGACTGTCCTGTGCTGAACTCTGCATCAACATTTTGTCATGTATAAAAACTGATTTTTACAAGTGTGCATATTCTTAGCTTCCAACTTCAGTTCTCTGTACTAGGCCCTTCTGGGTCCAAAAGAATACTGCTCCTACTAATGCCCCCACCGTCAATTGTCTATTTGGAAACATACTGGGTGCAATCAAGAGCTGCTGAAGCTGCCTCCTCAACTTGTCTCTTCTCAACCATACTGGCCAGGGTGCTATCAAGTGCTGCCTCCTCCTCCTCCGTCAATTGTCTGTTCTCAACCATACTGGCCTGGGTGCAATCAAGTGCTGCCGCCTCCTCCTCCGTCAATTGTCTGTTCTCAACTATACTGGGTCCAATACAGTACTATTACTGCTGCTGGTTCCACTGTCAAATGTCTGTTTTCCACCCTACTGGGTCCAAGGAAATGCTGCCGGTGTTGCCAACTTGCACTTTGTGTCCTATGTCCCGTGTAATCACTTACACCTTGGCTAATGTGTACCTGTTCTGGGGTGCACAAGGTCTAATTAAATGGTATGCCTGTCTGTCTTCTGACCTGTGATGTCACTGAGACTACATCGACTTCAACGCAGCCTATTCTTGGGCTGGTGCCACGATCTACCGTGTGTTTTTGGTGCTCTGGCATGACATGGACTGCTCCATCAGACATCTTCAATGCTGTCAAATGTTGTCGACCTGGCTGGCGACGACTATTTTTGCACTTTGATTTTTTCCACTTTTTTCATTGTAATAGCAACTGCAACTAAACGAAACTATACCCTATCAGACTCCCACTATTGTAGCTGCAATTATTCAGCCGTTATAGCAAGGTTCGTTTTAGGTTCGGTTCGTACGAATCCGAACTTCACGAAAGTTCGCCGACCGAACCGAACTTTTCAAAAGTTCGCTCATCCCTAATCAGAAGCATCAAATGACTATATAAATGTAATTTTCCAGTTTCAGGTTGTTATATTTTGCTACTTTAAATATATCTTATTGGTAGCGGTAGAGGCATTGAAGATGTCAGATGACAATTCAATCCCTCCCATACCCACAGTTCCTCTTATATGTTACCTTTAACACATTATTTAATATTGACGATACTCAATATCAATGTTATAATGCTCTAGATTCATTGTTTGATGCCCTTCCCTCTTCCCTATGGCGTTTCCTCCCACCTTCCTCCCTTCTTTTTGTTCAAAGCAGGTTCCATCGCCTCCAGTTCTCCCCTTCTTATGGACACCATACTTCACTAGCATTGACCATCGGGACTTCCCACTAACAAATGGCTGACATAAAACTGATGTCCTACAATGTACAAGGTATAAACGCTCCTTCAAAAAGAGGTCAGATATTGGCATATTTCAAAAAACTGCAGATAAACATATGCATGATTCAAGAAACTCACTTTAAAAAAGGCCATTTACCTACAATGAATAAGTCATATTTCCCATTCTGGTATCACAGTCCTTCCATATCTGGAGCATCCTGCGGAACCAGTATTGGAATAAGCAAACATACCTCCTTCACATACTCCTCTCACGTTATAGGTGAGGAAGGCAGATATGTGTTTGTCAAAGGTAAGATTGCAAACCAAACGGTCACATTAGGAAACATACTGTATATGCCCCTAACCAGAACCAGATCCCATGGCTAATAACTATGTTAGAGAAATTCTCTGCCTTCGCTGAAGGGACTGTACTCTTGGGAGGGGATTTTAAAGTAGCATTAAACCCTTTTAAAGATTCCTCCACAGGTCAGTCATTTCACTCATACAAACTCCTCAGTAAGCTTAAATTTACGCTTAACAAAGTTGGACTCAAGGATGTGTGGAGATTCTTCCATCCCCAAGAGAAAGATTATACACACTTTTCAGCACCCCATAAGTCATACAGACGACTGGATTACTTTTTCACCTTCACTGATACTCTGTAGAACTGTTCCAACCCCAAGATTCTAACTCATGTGTTTTCTGACCACTCACCAATTACCATGCAAATTTGTATCTTCTCACTACCGAAACAATCCCCTAATTGGAAAATAAATGACACCCTACTTAAATATCACACCCACTATAGTACACTTAAAGATAAATTGACGGAATTCTTTCATATCAATGACTCACAAGACATCTCTACTTCAGTCTTATGGGAATCTCACAAAGCTTTCTTTAGTGGGGAATTTATATCATTAGCTACACCCGGGATAAGCAAATTCAGGATCTTCTGCACCAGATTTCCTCAATAGAGAAGATAAAGAAAAAATCTAGAGCCTTTGATAAAGAACAACTACTCACGTCACTACAGTCAGAATTGAAAAATGTACTAAACCTCCAATCTGCAAAGGCATTCATAGCCTTTAAACACAAATATTATGCCCATGGAGACAAGCCAACTAAGTTCATGATAGCTCAGGTTAAAGCTAGAAAGAGTAAATCTTTCATTTCCGAAATATATACCACCTCTAAGATTAAAAAATATACTACCTGACATTGCGACAGTCTTTAGAGACTTTTATTCTGCCCTATATAATCTTAATGCCTCTGAATCCGCGCATGCCAAATTTATCAAAGCTACACTCACGGAGGACTTTCTGAACTCCATTACTCTCCCACAGATAACTCCTTCCCAAGCCACAGATCTATGTAAACCTTTCACTGATGGAGAAATCCTTACTACGCTTAAAGCAGCCCCTAAAAACAAATGTCCTGGCCCAGATGGCCTGACTCCATTTTACTACCTAACATTCCAAGATATCTTACTACCTTATCTAACTAAATTATTTAATTCAGCACTATCTGGCACCCCTTTTCAACCACAATCGCTTATGGCCCATATTTCTGTTATACATAAAGAGGGTAAGGATCCTACACAATGTGGAAGCTACCGCCCCATCTCACTCTTAAATGCTGACCTTAAGTTGTTTGCATCCTTGTTGGCAAACAGACTTAAAAAACTCCTGCCTGAGCTGATTGACCCTGGTCAGGTGGGATTTGTCCCCCAGAGAGAAGGGAAAGAAAATACATATAGAATGTTACTTCTGATGCAATATGCAAAAACTAAGAAGATTCCAGCAGTCCTATTAGGTACAGACGCGGAAAAAGCCTTTGACCGTGTGGACTGGTCCTATATAAAACAGGCATTACAGAGGTACCACATACCGACTAGCTTTATTGACGCAATCTTCACTATGTATTTGGATCCTTCAGCTCAGGTGGCAGTTAATGGGCAATTCTCAAAATCATTCAATATCTCAAATGGGGCACGGCAAGGCTGCCCGCTTTCACCCCTCCTTTTTGTTTTAACAATAGAAACGCTTCTGCAAAAAATTAGGAGCTGTAATACCATCAAGGGAATAACATGTGGAGGAAGGGAACATAAGGTTGCTGCCTTCGCGGATGACCTTCTATTCATCTTGCAAGAGCCTTCCACCTCATTAATGCATCTGCAACCCGTTTTTGAGACATTTGGACTCATATCTGGTTTCAAAATCAATATGTCCAAATCTCAGATACTCAATATTTCCCTTCCCTTGCAGGTGGCCTCCTCCCTAAAATCTCAAACATATTACACCTATTCATATTACACCTCAGCTATCAGA